>BSBK01004691.1:252500-507500 GCA_027943335.1 Chamaecyparis obtusa | reverse complement strand
GTCTTGACACAAAACTCTAGGAGGGGATCATCCTTAATATAGAAATAAAATAATTATTTAAGAGCCTTGTTACAAATTTTGAGGTAAGGCCAACCCACGAGTTATTTTGAGCATTAGGCACAAAACCTGAGAAAGGATATTGTCCAATAATAAATTAGGAATCCTATAAAAATATTGAGAAAGGTCCACCTCAAATATTAATTTGACAATTCGACACTTAATCCCAGAAATAGTGGCCCCAAAGAGGGAAAATGCAAGATTTTGATGAAATCCTGAAACTGGAAGCTAACCCCAAAGATCCGAAACCCTAGGGTCAAGGTTGAGCTCAAACTTGACTAGGTCAGGGTTGAGATCGATCATCACCTAGTCAGGATCAAGGTCGACTTTGATCCCATAAGGTCGACTTTAACCTTAGGGTCAAAAACCTCAAGTTCATAGTCCAAAATGCTAGGAAAATGCTAGGAAGAAGTGGAAAATGTGGCAGAACAGGGGAAAAAGCCAAATCAAAGTCAAATATCCATTCAAGGCATTTGACATGACCCCAAACCACTTACTTTGAGGGCTAAATTCTCTTAACATGGAAGTGCTTCCATTTTAAGACGATACATTAAGCCCCCACTTTAGCAAGAGTATGGACTCAATGAAAACTCTTGGTAAAGGAGAAGAAAGAGGAGATCCAAGTGGATTTGAAAAGATATAAAATAACACCTAGCTAAGGGCACAAGCCTCTAGACTAAGGATTCTAACTCAACATACATGCACGAGGGTGCAAAAAGAGAAAACTAAAAGAACACAGTTAGCACTAAATAACCCAAATCAATTAGCATAAGAAACCTCGCTAAGAAATATTTCTCATACTAATATCATATTTGGAAAGCTATCATAAAAGCATAAATGATTACATAGGAAAGACAAGAGAAACACTATAAATAACATAGCCTCATGATCCTATCTTACTAGCATGAAAGTGAAAAGAGTGAAAGGAGAAAGTGATTACCTTGCCTAGTAAGATGCCCACCTTACTGTGAATCACCCTAGAGGGAGAGACCAACAGGTTCACCCATAAACTATGCTTGCAATTGTAATGCCTCTTGTGATAGCTTCTGGAATACCCATAGATCCACCTTCTTCTATCACTATGAATATGAAATGTGTGTCTCCTCATAATTTAGCAACTTATGTGCATTACCTTCAGAAGATTTAGCATATTGGAAATGCGTGTCTTTTTAGGATTTAGCAACTTATGTGTGTTACCTTCCAAGATTTAGCATATTTGAAATTGGAAATGCATGTCCCTTCAGGATTTAGCAACTTATGTGCATTACCTTCTAGGATTTAGCATATTGAAATTTTTTTAGAATGTGTGTCTCCTTAGGATTTAGCAACTTATGTGTGTTACCATCAGAAGATTTAGCATATAAATGCATGTCTTTTCAGGATTTAGCAACTTATGTGTGTTACCTTCCAAGATTTAACATATAAAAATAAAAAACTATAGTACAAGGGAGACCCTATATATGCCCCCCTCCTTAATATGGAAAAAACATACTATTTTTTTCATGTTAAGGAAAGAAAAGAATAAGGATAAAGCCTTCTTCAACATCAAGACAATATCCAAAAACAACACCTAGTCCAAGCCAAGAAGGTCACAGCTCCTATGAGGCCATGGAAGGGACGAATGTAAAGAGATATCATGCAAGAAGTGAAAAGAAAGTAACCCTTATGAGGGATATCACACTATTCAATTTCCAAGGTGAGATATATCAACCATAAAAACCCAATGCCAAACTACAAAAGAGGTTGTTATCAAGGACATAGATCCTCAATGCAAACCAAACTTTTCATGTATGATTGGATATCACATAATAGATAAATACTGCTTAACCATTGAAAGAGGTGAATCTCAGAAAGACAGTGGAGAAGGAGATGGGCATCCTTGCCCCCTAAGTGTAGGAACAAAGATGGAAGAGGATACCTAATTCACAATGCAAGGAGATATCCTTTTTAAAAACAATGTATACCATATTCTTAGTGAGGGATATTGACCCCTACATCCAAGAATATAAATAATCATGAAAAGGATATGTCGCTAATGGAAAAGGATCCTCAAATGAAAGAGATCTTATACACAAGACCCCCACCAAAGAGGAGTGTTTTAGATAAAATATCATCTTCCAAAAGGCAAGAACAATGATTCAATCATCAAGCCCCCTGCAAGGAAGAGGAAGAGGAATCTTTGAAATGAGGGAAACAACTCTACACCCAAAGTGAGGGTAAGAGTTTATAAAGAATATAATTTGCAACATAGAGAAGAAGTGACGACTTAGGGCAACGACTTGTCATATAAGAAGGTTATCCATAGTCAAAACATCTATCAATATAATGAAATAATATTGTAATATAAACAAATACCACTAAGCTAAGGAAAGTAGTTCCCTAGATAAAGAGAGAGAAGAAAGAACCTTGCCCCCCAGGGATGAAAGGCAAGGGATACCTTTGCAAAACACATGTCCTAGAGAAGATATCTTGAATAATAGAAGAGAGCAATTGAGGAAAAACTATCATAATACAAACCATCAATATAAATAAAAGAATAACCAATTAAGCTCAAAGTAGGAACATAACAGATTCTAAAAGACAGGAAGAAATATACCTCTTGCCCCCCAGTCTAAGGAGAAAAAGATCTATGTTATATACGAATGAGTGGTAAAATTATGAATAAATTTCAAAGGAGAAATTTCTTTTCTTTTATAATTAAGGATTGGATAATAAGGAGAAGGTACTTTGAAGAATCTTTGCACATCTACATCATAAACCATAGCTTGAACCTCAACATAAGTGTGGGAAGAACTAGGAATAGTAGATGGAGAATTAGGAATCAGATTAGGAAACATAGGATTAGGATTAGGAAGATTAGGAACACTAGTAAAAGTGTAGGAAGTGATATGAATGTAAGACACAACCGGAGGAACACTTGGAACCACAGTTGGAAAAGGGTTTGAATAGATATAATTAATACTATGGTAAGAATGTTGTGAGGTAGGGTCTTGATTTTCCATAAGGTCACCACTAAGGAGAATAGAATTAAGGGAATTCATATCTTTCTCCGCTAATGCCTCATCACTAGAATAAATCCTAAATTGAAGTGAAGGATGTATAATATCATCTTCTTTCACATAAGGGAAGTGTGTTTTAGATAATATGTCATCCTTTTGTATCAAAAATTCTTCACAAGGAGGGGATAAATCAATGTATTTAGCCAAGGGTTCATCCCAAAAAGTAGAATTATCCACAATGGCTTCATGAGGAAGAGAGTAATGAATATTCAAATCCAAAGGTTCATCCAAAATAGGAGGATTATCCACAATGGTTTCATGAGGAAGAGAGTAATCAACATAAAAATCCAAAGGTTCATCCCAAATAGGAGGATTATCCACAATGGTTTCATGAGAAAGAGAGTAATCAACATCCATATCCAAAGGTTCATCCCAAATAGAAGGAAGAGAGTAATCAATATCCAATTTCAAAGGTTCATCCCAAATAGGAGGATTATCATCCCTATCCATTAAGCGCATTGTAGGAGTGTCATAAGTCATTATAGCTTGATCCCTAAAGGGGAAAGAATGTAAATTGTATTGTAAAGAAGGCTCATAGAAAAGATATATATTAGGAGAAGAATTAACATTAATCCCTAACTCATCTTTGTAAAGGTCAATTGAAGAGGTTGTGGAGGAGGGTGAAATGGGAATAAGATCAATGGAGATCTCATTAAAACAATTTTCATCCTCAATTCCATGTACCTCATTAAGGCATCTATCATATTGAACAACAAAAGCCTCATCAAAGTACTCAAAACAAGAATCATACATGTTGAATACTAAAAGCATGAAAATGTAAATGTTTTTGTATTTTTAAAGAAATTTTGCAATTTTTTTGAATTTTTGAAATGTAAATGCAAGAGAATAAAATAAATCTTATCTTAAGGCAACAAAACAAATGATCTAACACCAAAAAGAAAGAGTTGTCTATTGTGGGTTCACCAAAATGTAAAGGATAAAATGTGGATGGGGTCCTAGAACAATGGTTTGCACATAAAAGAGACCCCAAAACCAATATTTTACACTTACATTTGAATTGTATTGATGTGAAAAGTAAATGTAAATGACTAATGTTGAAATGAAGAGATAAAGGTATTTACCTCCAAAAAAGAACCTGCTGAAAACCCTATCAAACAGTCTCAGGAACTGTTGATTTCTACAATCTTGAACCAAAATTGCAAGATCTAAAAAACCCAGAAATCTTTTCAAATTTTGAGGGAGGTCGAGTTTGACCCTCATAAAAGGTCAAATATTACATTTTTTGTTTGAAGGTTCATTCTGACTTTGTTCGCAGATCCTGGAAGTTCACTGAAAAGGGTATCCAAATCTGCTCTCAGATCTGAAATTTCGCACCTATACTTGCAAGAAAAATGGTTTTGTTGTTTGTTTGGCGAGTTTGCCTTGGTCAAACCCCAGTTTGGAATCAACTTTAATATTGGAATTGAAATGGAGAATTCTAGCAAGTAGTAGATGTAGATCTAATAATGAAGCTATGATATTCAATAGATATGCAAATTGTATTTGAAATTTAATCAAGTATGTTAATATGAAAGCTTGAGCATAAATGTAAATCACACCTCCATGATTGTATGCTTGGAATCCACCTTGAGGGAAGAATGAAATGGATCTTGAAGATGGACAAAGGATCTTGAAGGAAGATCACACCATCATGCTAGCTAGATCTAGGGTTTGGAATGATGAATGCTTGAATCCTTGATCTTCAATGGAGAACTTGGATGGAGAAGAGGACATGAATGCTTGAATGGATGCTTGCTTGAATGAATGCTTTCTTGATCACCTTGAGAACTTGAGAGAGCTTCAGCATGAAAACTTGATGGAGAAAATGAGAGGGCAAGGCTCCCTTTTATAGTGATCTAGGGCACAAGAGGGGCCTTGTAGAAAACAATAATTAAGGGCCCATGACACAAAACTCTAGAGAGGTGCACATGGAGGGAAATTAAATTAAAGTCTTGACACAAAACTCTAGGAGGGGACCACCCTTAATATAGAAATAAAATAATTATTTAAGAGCCTTGTTACAAATTTTGAGGTAAGGCCAACCCCAAAGTTATTTTGAGCATTAGGCACAAAACTTCAGAAAGGCTATTCTACAATAATAAATTAGGAATCCTATACAAATATTGAGAAAGGTCCACCTCAAATATTAATTTGAGAATTTGACACTTAATTCAAAAAATAGTGGCCCTGAAGAGGGAAAATGCAAGGTTTTGATGAAATTTAGAAACCAGAAGCTAACCCCAAAGCCTAGGGTCAAGGTCGATCTCAAACCTAACTAGGTCAAGGTCGAGGTCGATCCTGACCTAGTCAGGATCGGGGTTGACTTTGACCCCATGAGGTCGACTTTGACCTTAGGGTCAAAATCCTCAGGTTCATAGTCCAAAATGCTAGGAAAATGCTAGGAAGAAGTGGAAAATGGGACAGAATAGGGGCAAAAGCTAGATCCAAGTCAAATATCCATTCAAGGCATTTGACATGACTCCAAACCACTTACTTGGAGGGCTAAATGCTCTTAATATGGAAGTGCTTCCATTTTAAGATGATAAAAATTTTAATTTATCTAATATATTAGATAAATAATAAGTGTTATCTAATATTAATTTGACATTTATATTTTTATTATATTTATTTATATTAAATATATTATTAATATATTTTTAAATATATTTACATAGTAGATTTAGGGTTGAGGTTCCATTCGGTTTAGTGGTAGGGTTAGCATTCTATTTTGTATTGAGATAGGTTTAGAGTGGTTTTGTGTTAGGGTTCATATTAGATTTAACTAAGGTTAAGGTCGACATTAAATTTTATTTATTTTTAGTTAGGTTTTATTTTTCTTATTTTTGTTTAGTTTGGTTTAGTATTACTATTTATTGTAGATTCTATTTTTTGGTCGAGGTTAAAGTTTAAGTTGGTTTAATATTTCATTAGAATTATAGTTAGGGTTATAATTAAGTTTTTTTTAGGGTTAGGTTTCAATTTAATTTTGTGTTAGAGTCAACTCTCAATTTTGTTGGGTAAGTCTCAATTTATTTAGGCTAATATTGTGATTTGAAACATTAACATTTATCGTTAGAGTTAAGTCTCCATTTAGCTAGGTATGTCTCAATTTAGGGTGATGTTGTGATTTGAAACAATAATTCAAAAAATAATACATAATTAAATTTGAATAATAATTTAAATAATTATATATAATAGATTATGAATTAATATTTTTAAGTTCATATATAATAGATTATGAATTAAATTTCATGAACCCTTTCTTTAATGATAAACTTATATTAAATGTATATTCAAGATTCAATTGTTTCTCTCTAAAATTTATTGTTCATGGTAATCCTTTTAGTTTCAAAGAACTCATCAAATATGATTAATATACAAAGAAATAAATTATTATTATTAGAAAAGTAAGATGTTTTTAAATTATTTTAATACTTTTCTAATATTCTACTTTTCTAAGAGTAATGATATTTCTAATAGAAAAATATAAAGAGAATATAGAAACATCTTTATTGTAAATTAGAAAAATAAGACGTATCTATTTTTTCCTTATATTTTTCTATTTTTCTTTTTAGAGTCTAATTAATATTTATTAAATATAAAAAAACACAATTTATATATAATCTTAATCTGCTGGAATAATTAAATCTTAGGACTATATATTATTAAATCTACTTATATATTCTTCTCTAACATCTAAAAAAGAAAATTCGAAAAAGAAAAAATGACATTTGGCATTTTAATTTTTTTGAATGCCATTTGGCTTTTTTACTTTTTGAATGCCATTTGGCATTAAGTATTTTCATTCCACCTTTTTTTTAAATCACATGCAACTGACCACCAATAATAATAACAAATTATTATTATTATTAGAAAAGTAAGATGTTTCTATATTGTTTTTATACTATTGTAATATCCTACTTTTCTAAGAATAATGATATTTCTAATAGAAAAATATAAAGAGAATATATAAACATCTTTATTGTAAATTAGATAAATAGGAGGTATCTATTTTTTCTTTATATTTTTTAATTATTCTTTTTAGAGTAATATGTTCCTCATTAATATTTATAAAATATGAAAAATACAATTTAGTGTGTGCTATAATTGTGTCACACTTCTATGAATCATTACATTCAAGAACACTCAAGAATGAGGTCTCAAAAATTGATCCATAGCTCCCTAGGCATGGAGTGCAAGGGTTTTAAGAATGCTCTCAGCTAGAGCTATTTAGCCTATAACCTTGCTAGTAAACCATGCAATGGGAGATTCAATGAAGACAAGGGCAAGAATGCCAATATCCTCAAGAATCAAGAATGAAAATGCAATGCAATGCTATGCTAGAAATGGAAATGCAAGCTAAGCTATGAAAATGAAAGATGCAAGTATTACAAAGCCTCCTAGTTAAGCTAGATGAATTAATCTAAAGCATAAAGGAAACTAAGCTAAGAATGCCATGAAAATGAAGCTACTATTCAAGAAATGAAACTATGATAACATGTAGATGCAAAAGCCAAGAATGCTCCAAATCTCCAAAAAAGCTCCAAATGTACCTAGAAAACCTATAGCATAACATTAGCATGAAAAGTTGAGGATCTAGAATGAAGAAGAGAGCTCTCCTTTTAAAGGAAATGAGAAGGAATGGACCATGGAGATTAAGAGGAAAAAGATTTAATCAACGGTGGAGCTTAAAAGAGGAGCAATCCATGTGCACAAATATCCTCGAATGGGAAAATAAGAGTTGACTTTTGTGTCCATATGAGACAAAAAGTGTTTTTTCCCTTTTTATAAAATAAGAATAATGTTTTATTTGTGCAACTTAGGATAAGAGGAAAAGTGGGAGATTTTTATTTATTTAAAAGGGGAGGAAATATTCCTTTTAAATAAATAAAAACTTAGGATAAAATGGTTAGCCCATAGAAAATAATTGAATAAATGATAGAGCTAGGATTTGATCTAGAACAAGCAATTGATAATTTAGAAAAAGGGGCTAATAGTCTAGATGACCATTTTTAGGCATATACATTTGCCCCTCTTTGACTAATGTGTGATCAATCTGGGAACACATTACGTTAAAGAATAGATCAGCCAAGAAGGCAAGAAAATAGCCAAGAAGACAAGCAATAGCATTCTGACTCCAAAGAATGAAGTGCGGAAAAATAGCAAATCCTGCATGGTCAGCCTGGTAGTGACAGTACTGAACACTTAGGAAAGAGATAGCCAATAAGATATGATATGTCTGCCCCCTCAGGATCGAAAGTGAAATCCAGGTAGAGGGAAAGCAGAAGCAAGAGAGACATGATCAAATTGCTAGAAATCATAATCAAAGAAAGAGAATAGAATAACCATCAAGAAGTGAAGATATGCCCCACACATGGGACACGAGGCACGAACCTATCGGTCCCTCAACCCATAACACCACGAAGAAGGGATTGAACTTGGGATTTGAAAGTGAATGAAAGACTAGAAGTTTGAAAGAGATGGGGATGAAGAGGTGAAGAATGCCCCAATGAAGATTGAAGGATCAGGCCTCAAAAGGTTAGCCAACTACACGGAAGAAGGAAAAAGATGATTGGGATGATCAAGGTGAACTCAGATTTGAGTTTTGATCCCGAAATGAATAGAAAATGATGTGAAAGACAAGAAGTGAAAGACATGATCAAGAAGAAGCGAAAGGTGAGTGTAGTTGATTAAGAAGTCCATGAAAGATGAAAGGAGAGCTCTCTCCATATGCAAGATGCAAAACTAATCTAACATGAACCTAAGAATGAAAACTACATGAAAAGTGGTTTACTTGCAAGATTACAAAGCCAATAGACATCTAATTATCATCATTGAGCGTTATTGGTAGCATCGCAAGATCATACAATACACACTAGCATAACTATGTGAATCTAAATATGATCTATATCAAATAGAAATGTGGAAATCCCACCTAGGCATCAAAGACATGCAGGTCAGGATGACTAGTGTAGTGAGATTACCTAAGTTTGATATAGCAAGATTATGCTTGCATTGAGACACATGAAAAGTCAGGATAGCTATAAGCATGCACTTGCGAAACAGTCAAGGATAATACCTTGTAGGTCCATAGTGTCAAGTAAGACCAGCATAAATGCTCATGATAGTTAGGACCAACAAAATATACCCACAAGCAGAAAAAGCAATAAAACATGTTCTCATTCCCTCAGTCTTCTAGCTATGCATCATCGAAAAAAATCATAGGGGGAGAACACTTAGCAAAGAAATCATCATAGACAGCATCCAAAGAAATAAAATCAAACAAATCTTAGCAAGTCAAGTGCGTGTGTGTAGGTCATAGAGCCAAACTTTGAGTATCGCATCTGCCAGTGAGAAATATTGCATCATCTAGACTACGGGTAGGATATCTGATAAGTGTTAAGAAACACTTGACGCTAGGGTAGTGTTGAAAAATATAGTTGGGGTGGTGTTGAAAAACACCGTTTGTAAGGTGCCTAAGAAACCCAAATGCACAAAGAGACCAAAGATAAGCTTAAAACAATGTATGCCCCCTAGACTAAGACAAGAGTTAATTCTAGGCTAGGAGAGGCAAAGCGAGAAGTGGAGCAAATGAGCGCCACGCAAGACTGATAGACATAGATGCAAAGCATCTCAAGCAATGCTTGTTTCCAGGTTTTCACCACTTGATAGATTTATTACAATTTTTTTAGGACTTTTTATGATTTTTTTGTATTTTTGCTACCAAGGGGCCCGTTTCCAGGTTTTCACCAAGGCACTTTTTCTATTTTTTTTTATTTTTTTGATTTTTTGATTTTTTTGGATTTTTTCAGCATCATATATGAATTTTTTTGGATTTTTTTTAGGATCATAAAGTATGTACAAAGAATGCCCTAGATAGAAATTGGCATCAAGAATCTGCTTCCTCTGATGTAGAGAACTGATAGGCCCCAGGCCCAAATGCTACAACTATGATGATAGGAGGTCTCAACTAGTTTGACCAATAATAACCAGCCCTAAGAAATGTCTGAGCTAGCGGAGGATCATTACAATGTGATCCACATATGCCATCATGGATTTTAGCTAGCACTTTTTCTGACTCCTTTATTTCTAGACACTTAAGGAGAGTTCTATCTAGACCCTTCCTATACAAGTCACCAAAGACAAAGGCAAAGTGTAAGGGATGGTGGAAAGAATGGCGTGGCGGATTTTCAAGAAGAATATCAGGTGGAAGACATGAAAAGATTGCAGGATTGTAGGATTTGTAAGCAGGATAGCGTAATTCATCCACCAGGAACTTGAAGCAAGATTTATGCCTTTTCATTTGTAAGATGGATGTCGAAGTAACCAAGGCATTACCAACTTTGTTCTCAGCTCTAGGAATGGGCTGAAGTGTAACAGATATGAGATCATGCTTGAAGTAGTGCACCATTTTTTTGTAGAGAATTAGCTTGTCATCTTTTATTTGAGAATGATTATTTTTTAGCCAATTTTTATTTTTACTTTTCTTAGGTTCGGATACCACCACAATGTGGTTTTCACCATTTGACAATTGCTCTTTTCTTTTGTCTTGATGACTGTGATACTTGATTGCTGATTCAATCATTTTTGTTGCTAGTTCACTGGTGGAAGAAGTAATAGGTGTTGATGCGAGATGAAATGAAGTGACTGGTTCAATAGCATTTATGAAAGGGATGTCATCTTTGGTGACAAGAGAGGTTGAGCCTATAGAGTAAGCTCCAAAAGTAGCTAGATCTAGATTTGTCATAGAAGGACCAACATAGTCTACTAAGGCAATATGGGGAACAAAATCATCAGACCCTGCATGAGACTCATCAACTACGTTGGGTGGATTACGAGAGGTATGAACTACATCAACATCCATATCTGTCATGGAAGAATCTTTTGGAAGAGGCTTAAGATGCTGAGAAGTAGAGATACTCATGTCATTATGTGAGAGATCACCTCTTTGTAGCAGTCGTGCAATGTTGCGATGTTGTCTATCATAGTGCAATGATTCTTTAGGCACATAGGTTGTAGACATAGAGGCCTCAGCCATATCATCAGTAGATATACATTCTTCTCCCTAAAGAAGTGAAGTAGAAGGAAGATCATCTCCCATGTGAGCCATAGTGTGTAGTGGTGACTCATCTGTATCTGTGTCTGAATTACTGAGCATGGGAGTATTTCTAGAATCCTCTTTATAGATCCAGTCTTGAATAGCTTGTTCTTCACTTTCTGCTTCTAAAGGAATGGATGAAGGAAAAAAAGTATCAAAGATCACCATAGTAGAAGTGGAAGGCTTCATGTTATCAGAAGGTTTCCCATATGACCTAGGAGAAATAGGTATAGAAGCAAAGGAATCCAGCATATATTCACCCATACCAAGGCTCATCATCTTAAGTGATTTCTTAGTAGCAACTAGAGATGTACTAGGATCAATAGTAGGTTCATTGTGAGGGACAAATTTTTTAGCAGCAGCAAGAGCATTAATAGCAATAGTATGGTCTCCAGGAATCACAACTTCAGTGCCATTGTATGGAAATTTGATGCACTGATGATAAGTGGAAGGAACAGCCTGCATGCCATGGATCCAAGGACAACCCAAAAGAATGTTATATGCAAGTGGGATGTCCAATACTTGGAAGTTAATATCTTTCATGATAGGGCCTACTCGGACAGGCAGCGTGACAAGACCTTTGGAAGATCTTTCCACTTCATCATAAGCTTTTATAGTAATCTTCTTCTTAGAATCCACAAAAAATTCTGACAAACCCAACTGTTGTATGAGATTGAAAGAAATAATATTTAACCCTGCACCATTGTCTATCAAGACTTGGCAGACGCGGGTGTGATAGACTAGAACTTCAATGTGTAAGGCTAGATTATGAGGGTGAGCAATAGATATGTCATCTTCTGCAAAAAAGGAGAGAGATAGCGGAGATGAAATGTGGTTGACCATAGCTTGAAATTGATTCAGATCAATGTAATTGGGAACACGTGTTGTACATAGAGCCTCATCAAGAATCTCTCTATGTGAAGGGGATAACCAAAGAAACTCAAGGATAGATATCTGTGCTGGTGTCTTTTGCAAATGTCAGACAAGATCATAGCTAAGGGTGGTTGAAGGAGCCACTTGTTTGGAAGGAAAAGCTTGCTTGGGATCTTGCACAGTTTTAAGGACAATCTTGGCTTGCCCCCTAGTAACAACATTTAGTGTCTCACTTCGGGAAGATGAACTACTATGTGTTTGCAAGACCAAGTTTGGCTTACCATGATTGGCTTTATTATCCTCTTGAGACCTCATCATTAAAACACTCTCAACGGGCTCTACCATGTTGATCACAGGCATATTAGAAGGATACATGTAATTGATCTTAGCATCATGATTCTTCTTATGTGCTTGAGAGGTTTCCCCCTTATCATGCTTAGGTAGAGGATCTTTCAAAGCTGTGTGATCAGAATTTTTAGTTAAGCCATCAGTGGAGATTGTGTTGTTATCAATGAGGTCTTGAATATCATCCCTAAGCTTAAAAAAATTGTCTGTCAAATGTCCCTTGTTTCTGTGATAATGACAATAAGAATCCTCTTGCCACCAATCAGGCTTATTTAGCGGATCCCAGTTACCAGGTTTATTAGGAAGTGTAAGATATCTATTGTCAACCAAAGTCTTAAGGATCACATCGTAAGGTTCTGCCAACTTGGTATAGACTTGCTTTCAAAATGACTTCTTAGGCTTATCTACATATTGAGGTTTAGGAGCACTGTGAGCATTGGCAGCTTCTTGTTATTTTGCTGCATAGATAGCATTGGAGAGATTGAAAGCAGGCTCTTTAACTTTAGGAGTGTCAACAACTCCATCATTAACAACATACTTGTTTTTATTCCAAGGTTTGTTCTTGTCTTTGCCATTACCTTTAGCATCTTTATTAATAACAATATCCCCTTTTCTTATAGCTACATCCTCAATTTGATATGCACTTTCAACCATGTCATGGAAGGAGGAGAACAGTTGCTTCCTTAGGTCATAAAATAGCTGAGGCACAAGTGTGTTGATGAAAATGTCAATTTTTTCTCTTTCAGGTAGCTGACAAGGATACCTAGAATACAATGACCTCCAACATTGTAAGTAAGTTGCAAATGGCTCACCTTGATGTTGTCTTATATTACTGAGATCTATCATGGTGACAGGTTGTTGGATGTTGTAAGAATAATGTTGGGTAAATCGCTGAGCCAACTCATCAAAAGTCTTAAGCGGTGGTGTCAATTTCACAAACCATTCTAAAGCTTGGCCTCTTAAACTTCTAGGGAACAGTCATAGAAGAAATGTGTCTTCATGAAGAAAGTCCATGCTAAGAGTGTAAAAGTGACGCACATGGTCATGGGCATCACCATTTCCATCATAATTGTCATATTTGGGAACCTCAATATCCTTGGGAAACGGAACCATGTATAGACTCCTATCAAAGGGAAGAGAACAAATTGCTTCTACAAAAGAGACCTTTGGAGGCTCTCTTTCTATTGCCATTTGGGTAAGGTGTTGATTTGTCCAACACAGTTCTTGAAGGACTTCCAATTCAGTTGGTACTCTTTGTTGGATAATTTGTCTAACATCATAGCCGGGAGGAAGCTTGTATCCTCTAGAAGTCATATATTAAAAATATTGATCGTCATTACGCTCTAAAAGCTTATGCGTCATTCATTGGGAGACCACATCTTGTTCAAATCTCATAAGATCCTCACTAGAAATCTCATCATTAGCCTTTGCCTCATGTTGAGAGGGAGGAGGTCTAGGAGGTGAAGAAGGCATACCAAAAGTAGGTCTTGGAGGAGATCTTGGTGGTGTGTTGATGCAATTGTTTCCATTGATAAAAAGAGGTCTATGCTCATGATTACTAGTCTCAGGTTTCTCATGAAATGTCCCTCTATAAGCCATGCACCTAGAAACATTCATCCTTTGTTGATTTTGTTCTTTGTCTAAGCACGCTTGGTTATCTTTATGCTCAAAATGTTCTTGCAAGCGTTGAAATTTTTCTTGTTCAATCAAAGTGAGTGAGACACTGTCTGTGCTTTTGGGGCTCTTGAATGTGGAAAAGAGGAAACCTCCTTTGTACCATGGGGTAGCCTTACAATCCTCATTTTGGTTAGAACTAGAACTATTGTTGCTGATGGGTGCTTGTGAAGGTCTAGTTGGAGAAGGTAACTATGTATAATTGAACGAAGGATGACTCTCCTGCTCAAATTGAGACCGAGTTATAACTGGCATGAAAAGAGATGTTGGTTGACTAATAGAATGAGACAAAGTTTCTCAGATATGAGATAAGAAAAGCTAATAAAGATCACTTGTCAACATAGAACAATAGAGAGATGGCTCATCAAAAGTGCTCAAGCACTTACAACAATCAATTGACTAAAGCCGAGTAGCGAGCAAGAAGCTCAATAAGCAAGTAGCTAGAGAGGTAACCATGATGCGACAAGTGATCAAGAGTAGCATTCATTAAGCTCAAATCCAATAGTTTTAGCTCATTTTTTTTAGTCTAGAACAAGTCTAAGAAAGCAGACAATAAGCCAGCTTCAGGTAAGAACAGAAAAATACATTCTATGACAGGTTAAAATGCAAGTTTAGCAACTCCAGATTGCAGCAATGATAGGACAGTAGAAATGACCTACGCGATAGTTCTCAGGAAAATAGGGCAATACTTCTAAGACCAAGTGATACTTCACCTTATACCAAGCGACAAAGCTTAATATACCAGAGTGACAGACTTCAGGCAAAGCAAGCGATAGACAGCAGATGCGAACTATCGCGCGATATTTCTCAGTAAGGTTCGCGATACTGTTGTAGATTTGGGTGATTCTTTGACCAGTGAACATAAAAATCTCAGTTTTGAAGCATTTTGATCAAGTTCAAAGGTTGGATAGTGCAATTTCTCAGTTTGACAAGCGGTAACAGTAGATAAAAGATAGGTTTGCAAATAGTATAGGATCAAACATGTCATAGAACACTTGAAACAAGGGCAAAAGCAACCTTGCCAAGACAAGCACTTGTGATATCAAAATAGAGAACCTTATGAATGCTACCATTTATTTGAATGTTGAGAATGTTTGCACTGGTATAGCACAATCGAAGACAATTCAAGCAATTACTACCTAGAAGGACAAGGCTCATTACTTAGCAACATGGCCCACAACTTGATGCTCCCTTGCCTCACACCAAGTGGTTGCCCACAAGAGATATTGGCATTGTCATGGAAGTGTCAAAAACACAACCAAAGGAACACATATGGTGAGTGTCTTGGGGTGATCTTGGTAAGTCCACTTGGATCAATCCTTGCACCAAGAAGCTAAACGGCTAAAATAAGGTGGCCTCTATCTAATGGTTCGTAGTAAGGGCTTCCATTCATAACACCCCTCTTGCTCCTCATAAAGGACTAGGACCTTGCGGCCTCAAGAGTACCTTAAGCATTCTTGCTCAATGCTTTTCCCATGGGCACAATCCCATGAGCTACTCACATCAAGCAAAGATAAGTGTTATGTCTACTAAGGTTTTGTGTCCTTGATAGCCTTGAGATTATAGTGGGTTGGAAGAGCCGGCAAAAGGCTTGTCCCCACTTGGGTCATTCCTCTTGATTGCTCAAGAGCAGGCCCACTAAAGGATTCTAAATCTAAACAAAAAGTGGATCAATTCTTGAGGTTCAAGGTTTTTGGTTCACTACAACGGTGAAGAGCATACTCCCCTATCTCAAAAACTTCACCCAAACACACCAAGCAAAGATTTAGTTACCCCCTTGCTTTCAAAATCCCAAGATGGGTCAAGATTTCTGTTTCACCACAAGGGTGAAGAACATACTCTCCTACCACCTCAAAATTCCTACAACAAGGTATTAAGTGCCTAATAAATGAAACAACTAGTTTTTGCCACACTTAAAAAGAAAGCAAATAAACAAGCAAGATTTTTTTTGTTTTTATGTTTGGGTAGCCCTACAAAAACCATTAGTAGCCCTCTTTGACATGCATTCTTTTGGAAAAATATCTCAAGAAAGTGCACCTACAACCACAACTGGTTAGACCCACAATGGTTAGTACATGAAAAATCAGATAATCTACAAAAAATAACTGATTAAATGACAAAATCTAAAAATGAAACCATCATGGTTAAATTAGGCATGGAAAGAGCTTTCCAACAATATATCACACTTTGATTTTTGATACCATTTGCAAAAAAATTTCAAAAATGGGCACCTATTTTCCAGAGTGGGGCGGATTTGAAAATGCTAAAATTTTTTAAAAATTTGAAAAAGTTAGCAGAGAACCCAAAACTTGCAAGATAGATAAAATAACTCAAAAATAGCTCATTGCTGGGTACAGATGATAGTTATAGACACCAGAATTATTGCACGATACTTCTCAGTATACTAGGGCGATAATATTAGTCTGTGTGATACTTCGCTCGACACCAGGTGATACTTCACCCAAGACCAGGTGATATTCTCTACAATAGCCAGGTGATACTTTTGACAGGAAAAGTATCACATGCACATACAGAGAACTATTACGCATTACTTCTGGAAAGTATCGTATGATAGTCTGAGACAGAAAAACAAAGACCGAAAATTAAGCTAAAAACTTGCTGAAAAATTGATGAAAAATGACGAAAATGCAAAAAAAGAAGGGACAAAGCTAGTCCACTCTGCCCCACGGTGGGCACCAAAAATGTGTGCTATAATTGTGTCACACTTCTATGAATCATTACATTCAAGATCACTCAAGAATGAGGTCTCAAAAATCGATCCATAGCTCCCTAGGCATGGAGTGCAAGGGTTTTAAGAATGCTCTCAGCTAGAGCTATTTAGCCTATAACCTTGCTAGTAAACCATGCAATGGGAGATTCATTGAAGACAAGGGAAAGAATGCCAATATCCTCAAGAATCAAGAATGAAAATGCAATGCAATGCTATCCTAGAAATGGAAATGTAAGCTAAGCTATGAAAATGAAAGATGCAAGTATTACAAAGCCTCCTAGTTAAGCTAGATGAATTAATCTAAAGCATAAAAGAATCTAAGCTAAGAATGCCATGAAAATGAAGCTACTATGCAAGAAATGAAACTATGATAACATGTAGATGCAAAAGCCAAGAATGCTCCAAATCTCCAAAAAAGCTCCAAATGTACCTACAAAACTTGTAGCATAACATTAGCATAAAAAGTTCAGGATCTAGAATGAAGAAGAGAACTCTCCTTTTAAAGGAAATGAGAAGGAATGGACCATGGAGATTAAGAGGAAAAAGATTTAATCAATGGTGGAGCTTAAAAGAGGAGCAATCCATGTGCACAAATATCCTCCAATGGGAAAATAAGAGTTGACTTTTGTGTCCATATGAGACAAAAAGTGTTTTTTCTCTTTTTATAAAATAAGAATAATGTTTTATTTGTGCAACTTAGGATAAGAGGAAAAGTGGGAGCTTTTTATTTATTTAAAAGGGGAGGAAATATTCTTTTTAAACAAATAAAAACTTAGGATAAAATGGTTAGCCCATAGAAAATAATCGAATAAATGATAGAGCTAGGATTTGATCTAGAACAAGCAATTGATGATTTAGCAAAAGGGGCTAATAGTCTAGATGACCATTTTTAGGTGTATACATTTAGTTATAATCTTAATGTCTTGGAATAATTGAATCTTCAGAATATATATTATTAAATCTAATTATATATACTTTTGTTACTTTTTGTATTATTTTGCGACATCTAAAAAAGCAAATCACTAAAAGCAAAATGACATTTAGCATTTAAAAAAATAAAATTTGAATGCCATTTGGCATTAATTAATTTATTTTGAAAAAAATTAATAATGCGTAACTAACGACAAATATTTCTTCTGTATAGGAAATATCCCACATATGTCCATGCTAGTATCCTATGCTCCCATTGTATAAATTCCTCTCAGCGTAACTGTCATTTTTCATCGAAACATCTATTAAAATTAGTGTTTTATGAGGATGTATCTCCTCTTTCAAAATTCTTTATCTTTTCTGATGGGAATTTTTTCATAATGTTTGTTTGGAAAGGGAACGTGTCTCTTGATCATTTATGGGACTACCAAGAGTCTCCTAAAATAAGAAAGTGAAAAAATGGGACTAATTATTATCCTAATATTATCTTACTATTGTCACCCTTTCATCCCAAAATTTAAGCTTTTAGCACCTCTGTTTTCTCTTATGAAACTCAATGTAAGAATGATTAACATCTTCAAAACAAAATTTATCAACAACAATAAATATTATACCCACCATTTAGTTATCTACTCCCAATTTTATCATGTAGTTACTGAAAAGAAGAAAGGATGAGATATTACAGTGAAAGTCAGAGTTTGAACTTTAATTTGTTATGATGAAGGTTACATAACTTGTGTGTGTCTATATTAATTATAAGAAAATTGTTGGGTTGGCTGCTTAACTAGATAATTTATATACTCTATTTAAAGTACACCAAGATGCATCGAGGCATTGAATTTTTTAACTTTAATTTTTTTCTATTAAAGGTGAATGATGTAAAAATTCAATGCCTGAATGCATCTCGACGTATTTTAAATATAGAGTATATATTAGCTAGTAGAAGTCACGATGCATGTAACACATTGAATAAATTTAAATGATTAGGGTTAGCATTGAGGGTTACATTTTATATCATGGTTAGGGTTACCATTAGAGGTACATTTTTGTCATGGTTAGGATTAGCATTAGGTAAAGATTTTCATTTAGATTTATTAGTTTATTTATATGTTAGCATTTATTTTGTTGGGATTGGAATTATAATTAGGTTAAGGGTAAAGATTTAGCTTTGGTGAGGGCTATGGTTTGGGTTAGGATTAGGGTCAAGGTTAGGATTAAGATTAAGATTAGTATTACAGTTAGGATTTGGTTTAGGTTTACGATTATGGTTAGGGTTAGGGTTTAGACTTATATGGTTAGGGTTATAGTTTGATTAAGATATGATTAGATTTTAGTGTATATATCATGATTAGGGTTAGGGTTTTAAACTTGGGTATGGATAGGGTGAGACTTAGAATTTTGTTAGGGTTATGATTTTGGTTTGAAGTACAATTATTATTAGGGTCAGTTATGCTTATGACTAGGGTTAGAGTTTAGAGTATGATTTATATTACGGTTAGCTTAAGGTTAAGGTTAGGTTTAGGATTAGGATTATGGTTATAGTTAAGGTTTAGAGTAAAGATTATTGTTTGAATTATGGTTAGGATAAGGATTAGGGTCTAGTGTTTGGATTAGACACTACTACATTTGGGGCCAAATTTTGATAGAAGTTTCCGACGGGTAACTTTTTCTTATGAATTTGGTGTTTTTTTTTTGTAATAGGCCCCGATGATGTCGGTATTCTGATGGGTGTTTAACTAACCATTAAAATTCTAACAGATTCAGGGTATACATTAAAAAAAAAAGTGAAATAGCCTCATCATTTTTATTTCTAGTGGAGAGCGGGAGAAAAGGAGCAACAACTGATTGCGGGAGAAGCTATGTGATTTCTTCATCTTTCGAGCCTCTGGCATCATATTTGAATACATTTCATTTTATTGTTGAGAGAGTTGCTCTCTAAAATGACTGTATTCTATTGGTGTCATGCCCTAGCCAGTGCTTTATCTCTATTATTTGATGTTATTGGTGCTTGTGCTCAAGGATATCGGTTCATTGTATTCAAATGTTTGGATTCATGTTTGTTGATATTACTGGCATATGTGTTTAATGATGCCATTGTATATTGCTATCACTGAAATGACCGCATTCTACTGGTGTCATGCCCTAGCCTGTGCTTTAACTCCATTATTTGATGTTATTGGTGCGTGTGCTCAAGGATATCCATTTTTTTGAAATGTTGATTGTGGTTATCAAATGGATAGCCCATGAGCTTCTAGCTGGGTGCCATTTGTATTGATAGCTTAGGGCATCAAATGTATTGTATCATTGATAGTTGAGACTTTGTTAAAAGGAAATAGGACAAAGAATGATTTTTATTTAGTTTCTTTATTTTGATCCCTGAGTGGCTTACAACCCTAGAGAAGTATATACAAATTTATGGATCCAGTTGTAGGATACATAGCTACCGATAATTCACAAGAAATCCATGCATCCAATTTGAATAGAAATTAATATAAAGAACTAGGGTCCTCCAATGGCCCAATCATCTAGACATTGATTGTCCCCTCAACCAGTGACCCTTCAAAACTAGGTTATCATGCAATCAGTGAGTGATCCTTCATTCTCTTAGTCTACCTTGCATCCAAACATATTGGAAATACACAATACATTGATAACAAGTCTTTCACAATCCCCCTTCCCCCAAAGAACACTATCAACCATCCCTTCCACATAGCATTTCACTATTTTATGAGTCGATTGTGCAGGAACAATTAACATTAAACAAGGAGAAAACTCCTCAACACATCTTAGAAACCATTAAATTCAATAATAAATGAAACCTAACACCAACACTATTCCTTTCATAGTTGCAGGAAATATGGGAACCATTTTTGATAGATATTGTACAAACAAAGAGAATACTCCCAAGAGGAAATGCTTCAATGTGGAACAACTGAAGGACAATATTTTACTTTTATATGCACATCTGTAATGTTTTTGATATATTTCTGAGATAACAAAACCATAGAAAGAATATCATATAGAAGAAAGTAAAGAATAATGATCATATTTTGAGATATTGTGGAAACTTAAAGGAAAGAATGCTTGGTGGGGTTATCATGCAATCAGTGAGTGATCCTTCATTCCCCCCTCTTCCAGTGACCCTTCAAAACTAGCTTATCATGTAATCAGTGAGTGACCCTTCATTCTCCTAGTCTTCCCTACATCCAAACATATTGGAAATACACACTACAATGACAACAAGTCTTTTAAAATCCCCCTTCCCTCAACGAATTACTATCAACATCTGGACCTTGACTGTCCCCTCAACCAGTGACCTTTCAAAACTAGGTTATCATACAATCAGTGAGTGATCCTTCATTCTCCTGGTCTGCCCTACATCCAAACATATTGGAAATATACAATACAATGATAACAAGTCTTTCACAATCCCCCTTCCCTCAAGGAACACTATCAACAAGTGACCCTTCTTCTTATCAACCATATCCAATGTTTCATTGAATTCATGGCCAAGAATGAAGGTCACCTTACCCATACCATTCATGGATTCTGAAATTTTGTTCCAAACTCCTGAAATTTTTTCTATTGCTTCTTGTTGCTTCTTTAAATACTTCTTCTACCACAATGTCCTCCTGCCCCATCTTCTTGATCTTCCTGGCTAAAGCGGATGAATCTGTTAGCACTTGAATGAATTTCCATGGTCTTCTATCTTTTATTTGGTATTTCCCTAAAAAATTTCATGGCCTTAGCATGTTTCTTCTGGTCCCTACAATCATTTTTTCATGTCTCTAGCTAAAGCCCTAAGTAGAATATTCAAAAAACTAGCCATTACATTTAAAACCCTTTGTTTTTACCCTAGCCTTGTTATAATTTCAAGTTAACTTTTTAGGCCACTTAAAACCTTTTATCTACATGTGCTATTTAAATGGGTTCACTTTAAGTCATGCGGTTAGGTTCTTCATGTGTTGGTAGGGTCCCCTTTATATTTCCTAAGCCCTATAGTTCCCTGCCGAAATATTTTCCCTAAGTCATGCTTTAATATTTTCCTATGTTTTGGTAGCCTTTATTTTCCCTGGGCCCAGCTTTGACACCATCTCCATCTAATAGTGGGTGCATCTTCTCAAGTGATGTGTCAGATGCATAAGATCTTGAGATGGCCGTCGATTCTTTTTATGACGTAGCCTTTTTCTCATGCGGGTCCACTTGCCAAGTATTCTGATTTGGAGGTTTTTATTGGTCCATGTAGTATGAGGTGGAATGTTGTCAGTGGGACTGGTCTTCTTGGCATTCAAGGTGGGTTAAAGTCTGATTTAATCTTGTGGTTGTCGTTATACCATTAATGAAGTATGGTCAACCTTTAATGCAGCGGTATAGCGACAGCCGTTGATTCTCGTAAGAGATTTGTGGGTCCAAGATTACACATAGGCATAGTTGGTGCTATTTGATTCATCCATGTATTTTCACAGTGGCTTGTTGTCAGTGGCACCTAAGATTTTGGCATGTCAGAGGGTCCTGACAGTGTCAAAGGTTTAAGATCTTGTGACGGCCGTTGATCTTCCTGATGCAAGCCCTGTCAAGTTTCTCAGTCATTTGGCAATCTGATAAATTTCCAAAGGCCTCGCTCATTCGTACAATAAATTGGTGATTCTCTAAATGTTTTAGCAGTTCAGCGAGTATGTATTCACGTAATCACTCAACTTTCTGGCTATATTGTAAAGTATTTCATGAATTGGCGGAAGTCTTCTGTCGCTTGTTCACTAGATGTGGGGCCAAGGCTAGTTGTTTTCCTGCAGTCGCTAGTTCACAAGGTTAAAGGTGGGTTAAGATTTTTATCCCATGAATAGGATATGCTTTGTCACATGATCGCTAAATGTAAAACTAGGATTCCTTGTAAGGTTAAATCATAAAAGACCACGAAAAGGGAAATCAGACGGTCAGGACTTAAAGTTGTTGCAGTGCCAAATGTCGACCGCTGATTTTTTGCAAGCGCCATAGGGTTATCATTGTTTTTCAATTTCAAATTTTTGAAGGGTTTCCAGCGACAGGAAGTACCAGAATTTATGATTTTAATAGCTAATTTTGATTGGTTTGGTGGCGCTTGTTGTTGCTGTGTGGTTCAGGGTGTGTCGTGATCATCTGTAGGGGTTTGTACTATGTGGTTTTGTGCTTGAGGTGTGTTGCAGGTGGCCAAAAGGGTTGACATTTTGGGATGTTTATGTGATTCTCAATACTTTCTCAGTGAATTTATCATGATTGAGGATCAATCTGGGGCTTGTCTTCTCCTGGTTGCCTAGGTTACTTCCCCTGCAATTAATTTATGACTGTTTCCAGTTGGTTGGGTGGTTGAAACCCTAACCCTAAGTCATCTGTAGCTTGTTGCATTCTCTTTGAGAATTCCATGATGAGTAGGGAGTATAAGTTGTAGAATTTTCTTTGGTCTATGGTTGTTAATGGTGTTGCACTAAGTAAAGAGAGTCTGATTTTGGGTCTTTTCCTTTGGTATTTTGTTGCTTAGTAATGTATTGATTTCTAAAAATTAATGAGAATACACCTGAATTCCTATCTTAAATCTCTAATTGTCTTGTTTTCTGATCGTGGATTCATATATGTTAAGGTCACAAAGTGGATTAGCATATGGTAAACAAAGAGTATTATGAGATCAGCTTGGAGTTCCTGACAAAGTTAGGATTAAAGCCTTTAGGGTGATTTTAGTGAGTTCATTATTAGAGGGGAATTTCATGACCATGTTTGGGAGTGAGGGGAGTAATAGGCAAAGCACTTACTCTGAGTTTATATGTATTTGAGTTAAGGTTTCAGGGTGATATATATTATTTAGTGATTCTTTGCCCTGAGATAAGGCCCTGGTCTCCTCTCTAGATGCAATTCATCATTATCAATCACACACACAAATTAAATGATAAAATCTTAAATCAATTAGTAAAAGAGTATATAGTTATATATCATTTTTAGACTCCTTTAGAGAAGTGAGTCAAGGGTACACCCACCTGAGCATTGAGGCTCAAAGTGTAGGAGGATCTCTTTTGATCCTTATTAATTGGCCCTCTTTCTTGTAGACTTTGGAGTGGTGATAGAGTCAAAGTTTTATTTAAGTTATCCATCAAAGTATAAATCTACAAGTGAAGATCAAAGGGAAATACCAATAAAATGGCAACTCTTCTGGGGAGAGTCTAGAGATAAAGGTTATTAAGTGCACTCTTGTTTTCTTGTTGTATTCAATTAAAAGGTTTTCCCATCTAGGTGGGTGGCGACTCAAAAGGTTTGAACCAATTCTATAAGCTGTAAGTCATCGATAAAAGGAGGAATACTAGGTCCTTTGTTAGAAAGAATCTAGAGGTCACTCTGGAACAATTGCCTAGATAGGAGAAGAAGAGTTGGATTAGAAGGAATGGTGAGACTAATAGTGCTCCCATCAGAGAACAAAGAAGTACTAGAGGTAGAGCACCACATGTTTCCTCAAGTGAGGAAGGTTCATAGGATAGAGTTTCTAGATCAAATGGTGGTCACTCTGAGGATAGATTTTATGATACCCCAGAGGCTGTATTTCAGGACAAGGGTCCATTGCTTGTAGGTCAAGATGAACAAGCTAGAGAGATGGGTCTAGAGATTGATTTATATCTTGATGAAGATAATTTTAGAAGAGAACCCATGAGACCTAGGCAAGTGCACTTCCCATATCAAAATCTTTTTGATATGGATGTGTCATCAAGTTCTGATGACATTATGGTAGATCCTGATAATTTAAATGCACTAAGGTTATAGTTGGTAGAGTAGGATGCCATACATAAGAGGTTACAAGAGGAGAGAGAGGCTGAGAAAGTGAATGCTTTGATAGAAAGGCAGTCTCTCCTTGGAAAAATTAATGAAATCAAGGAGAGAAACAAGATGCTTGCTTTCACTCCTAGGACTTTGCAACATGATGTTTTTTTTGATCTTGAAGCTTTGAGGAGTGAGCAAGAGAGCTTACTATAAGATCATGAATTTGATAAAGAGGGCCCTGTGGTTAGACAAGTTCAAAGTTATGTTCCTTTGCCTAAAGACAAAGATGGGCATGAGATCACTAGGCCTACTATTGCCGCTAGTGAGAAAGGAAAGCAAAAGATGGCGGGACATCAAACAAGAAAAACATTAACAATACTGGGGGCCCACCACCCAATTCAAATAAGGACACAAAAATAGAGAGGAGAAGAAAAGAAGATGAGGACCTTGCAAGAGAATTAGAGAAGGCTGAAATTGAAGCTTCCATTGCAAAAAAGAGAAGAAAGATCCAGTTCTTGAAGGCTTCATCAGCTAATGCTCTTGGTCCATCTACTACTGAACTAGGTATGCCATCTATGACTACTACTATTCCACTTAGTAATGCTACTAGTTCATTTCCTTCATCATCTACTAGGATAGGCGATGATCCTAGGCAGCAGTCAAATGCACAAGTAGATAGAAATGTAAATGCTAATGTTGATCCTAGGGTTAACACTACTTCAAGTTTTCAAAGAAGACCTATGCAATTCAAAGGCTATAGGAAAATTAGTTTTTATGGAATTTGTGGCTACCTGAATGCTTTTCCAAATGATATAAGAGATAAGGTACCTAAGTTTGCTAGTAATAATGCTATTAGTTGTGAGGAGCATCTTAGGTTATTTGTTGATATGCTTGATGATTATGAGGTAGAGCATGAGGATGTAGTCATGAAATTGTTTGTTCAATCTCTAATGGAGGATGCTAGAGATTGGTTTAGTAGACTTCCTGATAAATGTATTGATACTTGGGATTCCTTTGAGAGATGTTTTAAAGAGCAGTATGGTGATAGGCCTAATGCTATTTTCATGTTGAATGAATTCAATACCATAAGGAAAAATCAAAATGAGACTGCAGCTGAATTCAACATGAGATTTCAGAAGGGTATGCATAAGTTGTTCCAAATTATGTAGTTAGATGACAATGTTTGTTTAACCACATACTTCAATGCATTTGATGGAAAGATGGGATATTTGTTGAGGGACAAAGAACCAAGAACTCTTAGGGATGCTTTTAGGATTGCTGTCAATATTGAGAGTAACATGAAAATATCAGGAAAGTTGGGTGGGAAGAGAGATGACCCTAAGTTGTTTGGGGATAAGAAGTATAAAAAAGAAAATGTTAAGAATGGTGGAGCTAGGAGGCAAGAAGAAGATAAATTGGATAAGGTTCTCAATGAATTGAAGGATTTGAAGGCACCTACAAATAGGGACACCAATGCTCCTACCGATGAAAGGCCTCAGTTCAACAACAATTTCAATAAGCAGAATAGATTGCAAAACTACCCCTACAACACCCAATGGATGGATGGCAAGCCTATTGTCCTTGTTGTAAGAGGAAACAATGATAGAGGTGTCCCTAACCCTCTACAAAAGGCTTCAATAAATGTCATGGAGGACATACCTTGGTGTGTTGCATGCCAGTCCCCTCATTCTGTAGAGCATTGTGTGGTTGCACACTCTATGGCTGCAAATCAAGATTGTGAAAATGAGGAGATAGATCAAGAAGAAGATCAAGATGATGTTGGATGCAACATGGTTTCTTCATATCTAGGATATGAAGAGGATTCTGATTTTGATGAAGAGGCAGATGTAAATGTGAGGAGAAACAATCAGGCCCTTTTTCATCAAGAAGTTTTTTCTAATAGTGAAGACATTGATAAGAAGACATGTAACATGAACTCTTCTTCTAAGCCAGTAAATTTGAGAAGACCTTCTAGAGAAGAGATGGATAGGATTACTATAGAAATGATTTCCCAAGAACAAACTATTGGGTAAAACTATGTTTCAAATTAACTTAAGATTTGGTCTTGCTTTGGATGTTTAGTTTATTACTATTGAATGTCAATCCGGGGTCATAGACTATTGAAAGATATTGGGGCAATTTACCGACGAGATGAAGATAATGAGTTAAGTGGGGATGAGATGAAATTTAATGAAAATATCTGAATTAGAATTATATAAATCAAATGTATATGAATGAATACTATATGTAAAACCACATATCAAATGAAAGCATAATCTATATGTAATGAAGATTTTATTCTAAGCAAACATTATTAATCTCATCTATAATTAAATAATCACAAATCTATCTTAATCACTTAAATTCCTTAAGAGATGTAATCAAATTCTAACACTAACTTAGGAATCAAGACTTCAGTAATGTAGAATGAAAAGTGATAAGAATTGGTTTGCGGTAGGAACTCTTGTGAAATAGAGTAATTTGTGATTGGAGGTAGGAAGAGTTGCGACAAGAGCTTGGTAGTTATGTGAGGCGAGTAAGAATTCATGATAGGAATTTATTTGGTATGTAATGTGGCTAAGGATTTATTATGGAATTATGGTAATCAAGAATGGTGTGCGGATGATAATCGTGTAATAATGAATGAATGACTATAGTATATTTGGAACAGAGCAAGGAGATGATAAACAATGAAGTCTCACGTTGAGACCTTAATAACAAAGTAATAATCCACTTTCGTACACACAACAGTCACACTAATTAATGTTCACACATTCAGAATTTAATGAAAGAGATTATACAGCAAATATAAAATAAACATCTAAAACTAGAATGATCTCACCAAGTTTCCCGAGAGGGGGCCCTTCCTCTGGTTCACATGGTGAGAACTAAATTAACACACGCTACTACAAAGATTCCACATTTCTAATACCAAAAGCTTAGAGAAATAATTTTATCAGAGTTTTTATATATCTCGCATCCACACACACTCTGTCTTTGTGATTTTAACACTTGCTTATATAGGTTCAGAATATCTAACTGACTAAGAGCTAAACTATAATGGTTGATGGCCTTCATCCTAAACATAGATGATGATTCATTTTGGCCGCTGGCCACACATAATAGTTTACAAAACAACCTGGCTAAAATAACATACGGCCAAAACTGATCTATTTAGCCATTCAAAACTATTTGCCTAAAATAATATAACAAAACTACAGCTTCCAAACTGCTCCTTCGATTAGACAGCCAACTCCATACTCTCGCATCCTAAGTTCCTGTAGCCAAATGAATCAAAAAACATCAATATTTATCCATTAATCATCCATTCTTCAAGAAATATTTCAAACCTTAAGACTTTATTAAATACATTATATTCCTTAATAATTAATGGCATAACAGGGGTTTGGATAGGCTTAAGACAAGGCAAAAGTGTATAAAGAATGTACAAAAAAAAAAGTAGTTTGCACACCTATCATTCCCCCCAGCTTAAAGGTTTTGCATGTCCTGATGCAAATGAGGTGTTTGGTTGGATCCAATAAGCTTGACATTTAGTATCTCTATATTTTCTTGAACTCCGGCTGCACCAATGGTTCCCTTTTCCTAAGAAATGAGTGCTTGCAACTGCAACTATAACTATTGATTGGATTGTTGGATTTGATGGACAATCTACCATAATTGTGCATTAGAAAAGAGTGGCATATCCTGTTCGGCGTCAGGGGCTCCATGAATCCACCTGTTCCTGTAGCAATTGGATTGAAGTCATTCTGACTATAAGAGAGATAGGTAGGTTATCTTTACTGATATTTCACATTGCAAGTAAAGTTTCATGAAGAGAATGCTCAAAATTCATACCCTTATAAAGGACCATATCAGTACTGGTATTTGAGTGTTCCTATATTATGGTCTCTTCTTGTTGAGTATTTTCTTCATGGACATCTTCCTATAATTTTGTAGTTTTAGGATTCTCTTACTAATTTTCTATAGGCCCCTCTTCTTCATTAATCTCAACATTCATGTTATATGGTGGAGTGTCCTCCCCAATTTCTTCACCAAATTCTTTACTAAATTTGGTATCATGGTATTCAATTTCTTCTTCATTTCTTTGTTCAGGTGTCTCTTCTTCTTCTGACATTGGTTTCTCAGGAGTAGAGTCTTCTTTTTTCTATTTTTGCTTTTTATTCCTATGCTGCTAGCTTCTCATCCTCCTTAAAAGTTGGGCATTCTTTAACGGAGGTTCTTTTGTACCCAGAATTTCCATATCACATGCAGACCCTACTATTTTAGGTAACCCTTGCAACCTATCAGGGGTATGCTGCTTCTGTCGAGTAATCATAGGATGAGGGCTATGTTTTGGGGTTTCACTTCCCGCTTTTCTTTTGGGCTTTAAGGATTTTTCTTTCAGTAGGCTTGAGGGTTTCAAACGCTACTTTTTGGAAGAGCTGACTTCAAGGGTATTATCAGTGACAGGAGGTTGAGGGTCTTCTATATGGGTCTAGTTCACAAATGCATCCCATTCTAGAACTGGTTGAGCCAGACGAAGGTTGTGGTCAATAATGAGCTTAATTAATCCATGGTGAGCCAAGGAATCAACATGACCCTGATTATACTGGTCACAGGACCACTTCAGGGAGCAAAATAGGTAATATGGAACACTAACAAGAACACCATATCACAAATGTAACATGAGGTGGAAATGGTGGGCAAATACATACTTGAAGCGTCCTTCACAGGTGATATAATGAATTAAAAACTTTGCAACAACATCCCATGGTTCTGGAAGTGATTTCCATGCTACCCCTTGACCTTGGACATTCTCAACTGACTCACCTCGCTAAAGAAACTGCTTCTTATGAAGCTTTAAATTTGTAACCCTCGATGATGGATTGGGAAAGAAATGGTCACCAATTTGGAGTAGGCCAGTGACTATTGCAATAGTCTGCAAATCCACAGGAAATTGTAGTCCTCGGATAGTAGCATGAGTTCCCTGAAATCCCAAAGCAAACTCTGCGGCTATGGTTGCATCAAATCCACACAAGAATTTAAAGAAATTTGTCCATCCAGCATGAGCAAAAATTTTCAAGGCTTCCTCATCAGCATATAACTTGTCCAAGGACTCTGGTTCAAAGTGAAGATGTTTTCCCCTCATGATGACAAGCGACAGAATTTGAATAGGTTTATCACAGTAGGGAATGAGAAGAAAGCAATGGTGAAAATGATAGGAAGTATGCAATGAATTTAGCAATAGAGGAATGAGGACGATATCATCAAAAGTAGTAATAATGGCAAGGTAGGCATAATTAATTTTGAAGGACAAAAGGGCTCATGTAGAAGTGACCTGGCGCAGAACAGACAAATGCTTAATAATAATGGAAAGGAGCATGTAATTAATGACATGGAAATGATGACCTAGGACAGAACCCCCCCAACTTAAGTGGTTGATCCATCCCAGTCATGCCAAGTAATCATCAAAGAAATAAAATACATAAAATAAAGCATAAGGTGAGAAAATACTTCCTGACATGGCGACAGTGAGGAAGGAAGATCTGAAGTCATCAGCAAATCCAAAGAGGTCATCTCATTAAGGAAAGTAAGGAGCCACCAACTGCAAGGAAAAAGATAGCAGGCACGTGAGGAGTAAATAAAATCCACTGGAAAAAGATTTGCAAATAAATGGTCACCAGAGTGGAGAGACACATGGTAGTGTAGGCCACTGAAAAGGACCAGGCGACAGGAGGGTCACGAGGAATGGATGCCAAAAGAATGGCGATAGAAACAAAAAACCTCCTGTTGCATCCATCAGAGATGAGGGTTGGATGTGGTTGCTGGTGTGATGGAAAGAGAAGAGTGACAGGAGCAAGGAAACCTCCTGTCACAACTATCAGAGATGCTTTTTTTTTTGCTTTTTTTTTAAAAAATTATTTATGACACAAGACTGCTGAGAAATCAGTTTTCAATCAAGTGCCACCTGGAAGTGCTGGTGAACCAATTTTCACTACCAGAGAGTCTGCAACTACAGATCACTGGATTACCCAGTTTTCAACCAATAGTTGGCCAACAATGTCAGAAACTAGTTTTCATTATTGGATCTTTTTTTTTTTTTTTATAGAATATATATATATATATATATATATATATATATATATATATATATATATATATATATATATATATATATATATATATATATATATATATATATATATATATATATATATATATATATATATATATATATATATATATATATATATATATATATATATATATATATATATATATATATATATATATATATATATATATATATATATATATATATATATATATATATTCTAGTAATGCTGGACGAAACCAAGGGGAACCATGGTGAGTTCCTTGGTGACAGCAAGAGAGAATGCCTCCTTTGACAAAGGCCTCCAGTATAATTTGAGTCGATGCCCATTAACAAGAAGTGTGTGACGCTCTGAGTCCCTAGTGCAAAGCTGTACAACACCATTATCAAAGACATGGGCAATTTCATAGGGACCTAGCCAATGAGTATGAAATTTACCTTTGAAATCCTGAAACTGAGAATCATACAAAAGTGCCCAATCACCTGCCTGGAAGGAGCGTTCATGACTTTGTTTATCGTGCCAAAGTGCTTGCTGATTTTGGACAAGTTTGGTATGAAGGAGTGCTTCCTTATGGAGTTCATCCAAGGAGTGGAGTTGTGTTAGGCATTCCCGTTGAGCATCAGAGAGACTCAAACCAAGTTGAAGTGCCTTCGAAGAGTCTTAATCTTGAACTCAATAGGAAGAACAACCCTCTTACCATAGACCATTTCATAAGGGTTCAGACTAGTGGTGGTCTTCCATAGTGTATGATAGGCCCACATAGCTTCAAGAAGCTGTGTGGCCCAATCATGCTTATGAAGAGAAATAGTATTGGTAAGAATATTCTCCAGTTCCCTATTAGTGACCTCTACCTATCCATTTTCTTGAGGGTGATAGGGTGATGATTTCTAGTGGTGGATTTCATGCTCTTTGACTAATGCAGCAATGAGATCTGAAGTGAACTGGGGTCCCTGATCTGTAGTAATCTCCCATGGAACACCAAAGTGAGTGAAAATCTTAGAGTACAAGAAGGCAACAACTTTGGTATCATGAGTGTGCTTGAGGGTAACCACTTTGACCCACTTGGTAACATAATCTGTACAAACAAGAATATATTCCTTGTTGTTAGAAGGTGGATTGATAGGGCCCACAAAGTCAAGACCCCACTTCTCAAAAGGTTCAATAGAAAGCTGAGGATGGAGTGGCATTTCATCAGAATGAGTAGGAAAACCCATTCACTGGTATTGATCATAATGATGAACATAATGCTTGCAATCCTTATGGAGTGTAGGCCAGTAATATCCTGCAGTAAGAATCTTTTAAGCAGTCCGTTGAGCAGCAAAGTGTCCTCCACAAGGTTCAGTATTGCAGGCGTGTAGAATATCAAAGACATCCTCTTCAGGGACACACCAACACATAATGTTATCAATGCCAGTATGGAAGAGAAGACTATTGATTCATGTATACTGTCCACTCGGGCTGACCAACTTTTGATGTTCTCAAGGAGAGAAGTGTGCTCGAAACCTGCATGTAACCAAATAGTTGGCAATGTCGGTATACCACAAACTCTTGGTGGAAATGGAAAAGAGGTGTTCATTAAGAAATGTATCATCAACAAGAACAAATTCACCATTTGATTGTTGTAACCGAGAAAAGAAATCTGCAACCACATTTTCTTGACTAGGCTTATCAAGTATAGTGACATCAAATTCTTGTAATAAAAGTAACCATTTAATAACTCTACCAGTTACCATGGGTTTATTCATTAGAAATCAAATTGTGGAATGATCAGTATGGACAAATACTTTATAACCAGTAATGTAGTGCCGAAATTTGTTAAGAGCATAAACAACAGCTAAAAATTCTTTTTTAGTTACCTTATAGTTTACCTCAACACCAGTGAAGTTCTTGCTAACATAGTAAATGGAATAGGATAGGTTGTCTTCTTTTTGTCTGAGTACTGCTCCCATTGAAAAATCAAAAGTATTAGTGTGAATATGGAATGGTAATTCCCAATTAGGGCCTCTAAGGATGGGAGTAGTCACAAGTTTTCTTTTAATAGTCTCAAAGGCTTCTTGACACTCCGGAGTCCAAGTGATGGCAAGATCTTTACCTAAAAAAGCAAATAAAGGAGAAGCAATCTTACTGAAGTTTTGAATAAATCTCCTATAATATTCAGCATGACCAAGGAAACTTCTAACATCTTTCTGAGTTGAAGGTGTAGGGAGGTCCTAGATTATTTGGACCTTTTTTGGATCAACTTGGATACCTTTTGAGGAGATAAGGTGCCCTAAGACAATTCCTTTAGTCATTAACATATGACACTTCTCATGGCTCAGTGATAGGTTAGTGTCAATGCATCTTTTAAGTACTTTCTCCAAATTATCTCTAGCTTCTTCAAAAGTATTCCCATGTACATTAAAATCATCCATATAAACTTCTACACAATCATTAACTAGATCAGCAAAGATGCTTAATACTACTCGTTTAAATGTAGCAGGGGCATTACATAATCCAAAAGGAAGAACATTGTATGCAAAAGTTCCCCATGAATAAGTGAAAGTGGTCTTATCCTGATCTTCCGAGGCAATGTGGATTTGATTGTATCCACTGAATCCATCCAAGAAAGAGAAGAATCATTTCCCTACAAGAGTATCCAAAACTTGATCAATAAAGGGTAATGGAAAGTGATCCTTCTTAGTAGCCTTATTTAAAGCTCTATAATCAACACAAATATGCCACTTACCATTTTTCTTTGGAACATAAACCAAAGGAGATACCCACTTGCTATCTGAGATAGGATATATAAAACCAACATTCAATAATTTCTGAAGCTCTTCCTTGACTATGTCGCGTAAAGCAGGATTAAGTCTTCATTGTGGTTGTCGAATGGGGTAACTTCCTTCTTCTATGTAAATGTGGTGCATACAAGTGTTTGGATGAATACCTCGCATATCCTGATACTCCCATGCAAATGCATCTTTATGTGCTTTGAGCACACCTATGAGATCTTTGACTTGAGTTGGTGTCAACTGCGGGTTAATATTGAGGGTACATCCTGGTAAAATCTCCATAGGTTCTAAAGATGTAGGAGCATTAAGAATGAGTTCTGCTAATGTTTCTGGTTTATCTAATGATAATAATGGACTATACAAACATTGATGTGGCAAAAGTTGGTGTAAAATGAAAAAGTGTTTGATAGATCGAGGATTGCTGATAAGGGGAAAATTTTCAAAAGGACAATCAATAGTTGTATGAGAAGGAAAAACCATAGTTTCTAAGATATCATTGGAATCATACCTATTTTGAAGAAATTTCATCAAAATGGTGTCCTCAGTAGGCTCCTCAAGGTGATGGACTTGCTCGATGGCAAGGATTGGTACTGAATCTTCTAGATCACTATCAATCCATGCAGGATCTTCTATGTCCAACAAGGGGTGAGCAAGGAGATATAAGGTCAATTGTTTTGTTTTCTCTCCATTGGAAATAACCATATTACCTGACCAACAATTGATGTGGGCATTGGCAGCGGCTAACCAGGGTCTCCCTAGAATTAAAGGATACCTCACCAACTTAGCTTTTGGTTGCAAAATCATAAAATTGGTTGGATAATCCCAACTATCAATGGAAAGAAAAACATCTTATATAACCCCCTCTGGTTTGACTAAGGATTGATCAACCATCTGAAGCACTGTAGGAGTAGGTCTAAGTCCATCCAAAGATAATTTGATTTTTGTTTCATTAGTCATCACATTTATAGTAGCACCTAGATCTACAAGTGTGTTAGGAATAACAATTGTACCGATACTGGCCTGTATAACAGGGCTACCAGGATCTGCATATTTTGGAATGGTTATATTCCCCAACATCAATTCAGCTAACTATCCAATAACTTGAATAGTCTTTGGATCCTCCTTTTTCTATCATCAGGTGCATAACTCACATACTATTATATTGTATACTGGAATATCCTTAAGAGCCTGCAAAAGAGGAATTTTGATGTTAACATTCCTAAGTTCATTCATAAAATCAAACTCAGTTTGTAATGGTTCATTTGGTACAAATTTAGAAAGCAAGTGCTCAGGAAAGGGTGGAGGAAAGGGAGGTTCCTTTAGAGTGTCCTCCTTATCTTCTTCAATTTCTGTGATAGCTGGCCCTTGGAGAGCCTTTTCTGACCTTAACTGAACTCCTTCCAATTTGACTACATTGATTGGATAAATAGGGTAATTTTCCACCTCATTATTATATACGGGCTGAGGAGGTTTGTTGTTGGGATTTGGATTTGGTTGAGTTGGCATGGATGTGGGTCTAGGCAGTTGTGGTGGATTTAAAGGTGGACTTGAAGAAAATGAAAGTATTGGAGGAATAAATTGTTGAGGTTGTTGATAGGGACTTATCATTGGTGGTGGTGGAAAGGATTGTTGTGGAAAATAAGGTGGTGTATTAGGTTGTGGCGAGGTGGATACAAAAATTGTGGCGCATGTGGCCTCCATGCCTGATGCCATGGTTGTATACTAGGTTGAAAAGTTTGGGGCCATTGAGAATAAGGTTGAGGTTGTTGCCAACCACCATACCATGGACTTTGGTTGGAAAATTGCTGAGATGGTCTAGAAAAATGTTCATTAGAAAACCCTCTAGGTGGAAATGGGCATCGTGGAGCCATATAGTAAACTAGTTCTTCGGTGTACTCCATAGGAACAATCCCTTTAGGAAATGGGAGTAGTGTTGAAGTCTTGCTAGCTTCCTCAAGGGATGCGACATGAGTCTGATTATAAGGGCAGTCTTCTGGTCCATGCTTCTTATGACAAGTTGGGCAATATACTGCTAAGGCCTTTTCAGCTTCTTCTTGTTTCCTGCGAGTATACAAAGTGTCAATTTGCTTGCCCATGTGATTTAATAAATCAGTTTTAAGGTCTTCAAGTAGGTTACCAATTTCTCACTTGGATATACCTGATGCATTACCCATGGTGGAAAACTTACTTGAAGGTCCATGAATAGATCTATGAGATCGCGAATAGTTCCTGCATATATCACAAATATCATCGAAGGACATTTTAGAAATATCACCTTTACCAATCAAATTTAATGCATCCATGGTTTCATCGTGAATCCCTCTTAAGAAAAGCATCTTGATAGTGTCTGCAGTTAAATCAGGGCATCTTGAGCATTGTAAGCTAAAGGAAAAATGCTCAGGAAATCTTCAACTGACTCATCTTCCCATTGAGTCATGCGAAAGATTTCATCCCATACTTCCTTAGTTTTGCAATACTCCTGATATTTTTCTAAAAAAGAATCCTTCATTTGATCCCATGTTCTAATGTCCCTAAGACTCACAAACCATCATAATGCAGCATCTTTTAATGTAGCTGGAAATAGCTTTAATTTTTGTGCATCACTTTGATAGTCATAACTATTACAAAGGACATCAAATTCAAATAGAAACATATCAGGATCCTCAGAGGTTGACCCTCTAAATATAGGAAGTGTTGAGTGAGGGATATTTTTCATAGGGGCATTATCCTCAGGAGGTCAAATGGGAAACTCAAAGGTCGTATTGTGTTGGACAATGGCATTACCAGCATTATTTCCTTCCCCCACATTTCCTACATTATCACCCATGATTTCCTCTAAAACTTGTGTTGCCCAAGGTGTGTAATATGTTGTAAAAGGTTTCTCTGGTAGATCCTGAGGTTTACTACACCTAGTGTCGTATGAGTCTTTGAATTGTTGAAAGATTTCAGAGGATGTAGTAGGGAAGTCAAACTGTGAAGGTGGCTGTAAATTGGCTTCTTTGTTTGGTTTAGGTTTTTTATTCAATGACCTCTTCTCTTTTCATGGTTTTTGAATTTTTGATACTAATTCTTTCTTAACAAACCTGCCTTGACTATCTCTAGGTCTATTCATGCACCTAAATGATTTACTACAGTGTAAACCAAAGGTACTATCCTAAGCAAGTTTGACAATTGCTCAAGACTTCTCAAGGGCACACTGTTCCTAACTTAACTTGCTACGACTTCACGCCTTTAATATCTATCCCTGGCAACAACACCAAAAATGTTGGGTAAAACTGTGTTTCAAATTAACTTAAGATTTGGTCTTTCTTTGGACGTTCAGTTTACTCCTATTGAATGTCAATCTGGGGTCATAGATTGTTGAAAGATATTGGGGCAATTTACCAAAGGGATGAAGATAACGAGTTAAGTGGGGATGAGATGCAATTTAAAGAAAATATCTAAATTAGAATTATATAAATCAAATGTATATGAATGAATACTATATGTAAGACCACACATCAAATGAAAGCATAATCTATATGTAATGAAGATTTTATTCTAAGAAAACTTTATTAATCTCATCTATAATTAAATAATCACACATCTATCTTAATCACTTAAATTCCTTAAGAGATGTAATCAAATCCTAACACTAACTTAGGAATCGAGACTTCAGTAATGCAGAATGAAAAGTGATAAGAATTGGTTTGCAGTAGGAACTCTTGCTAAATAGAGTAATTTGTGACATGAGGTAGGAAGAGTTGCGACAGGAGCTTGGTAGTTATGTGAGGTGGAGTAAGAATTCACGACAGAGAGTTATTTGGTATGTAACATGGCTAATGATTTATTATGGAATTATGGTAATCAAGAATGGTGTGCGGATGATAATGGTGTAATAATGAATGAATGACTGTAGTATATTTGGAACAAAGCAAGGAGATGATAAAACAATGAAGTCTCACATTTAAACCTTAATAACAAAGTAATAATCCACTTTCATACACACAATAGTCACACTGATTAATGTTCACACATTCAAAATTTAATGAAAGAGATTATACAACAAATATAAAATAAACATCTAAAACTAAAATGATCTCACCAAGTTTCTCGAGAGGGGGCCCTTCCTCTGGTTCATGTGGTGAGAACTAAATTAACACACGCTGCTACAGAGATTCCATGTTTCTAATGCCAAAAGCTCAGAGAAATAATTTTATCAGAGTTTTTATATATCTCGCATCCACACACACTCTATCTTTGTGATTTTAACACTTGCTTATATAGGTTCAGAATATCTAACTGACTAATAGCTAAACTATAATGTCCGATGGCCTTCATCCTAAACATAGATGATGATTCATTTTGGCCACTGGCCACACATAACAGTTTACAAAACAACCTAGCTAAAATAACATACAGCCAAAACTGATCTATTTAGCCATTCAAAACTATTTTCCTAAAATAATATAACAAAACTACAACTTTGAAACTGCTCCTTCGATTAGACAGCCAACTCCATACTTTCACATCCCAAGTTCCTATTGCCAAATGAATCAAAATGCATCAATATTTATGCATTAACCATCCATTCTTCAAGAAATATTTCAAACCTTAAGACTTTATTAAATGCATTATATTCCTTAATAATTAATGGCATAACAGGGGTTTGGACAGGCTTAAGACAAGGCAAAAGTGTATAAAGAATGTACAAAAACAAAAGCAGTTTGCACACCCATCATAAATTAGAGGCATGGTGGCAAGGGATACAAATGAGAAAGCTGCAAGAATGTTCATAAAGAGTACCAACTCCAGAGAGACTAATGAGAAAAAATCAAAAGGTGATCACATGGTGAAATTCTAGAATGTAAAAGTTAAGAATTGTGAGCCTAAGGGAGTTGGAGTAGAAAGATTTTCTAGTGAGATTGAGAAGCTAGTTAACACAATGGCTAAGATTGAAAAATTGAGGGTGGCCAATACACCTAATGTATTAGATAAACAAAAGGATAGTAAGGTAGTACAAATTGAGATTCCTTCTTCTGCTCCTGTTGATATGTTATTTGTATTGTCCCAAATTACAGTTAAGGTTCCATTGTCAGAATTGTTGAGGATCCCTAAAGACAAAGATAGAGCTATTGCATGGGTAGATAATGTTCATAAAAATGATATTGCATGCAATGGATCTCAGGATAAAGCTTTGAAAGGTGTTGCTACTCAGGGAATTGTGTCTCAAATTCCTCCAATATATTTGGATAGTTCTATCAATGCCAACCTTGAAAATATTGATCCATTCTTTTTAAGTGTTCTTGTGAATGGAATGGAGTTGATGAATTGTATGATTGATAGTGGTGCCTCTAATACTGTCATGCCTTTCAAAATCATGGAGAAGTTGGGCCTTAAAGTTGATACAGTCCAAGGCAGATGTTGTGCATGTTAGGCCATTTTTTTGCCATAGCAAAAAATCCTTTAAAATGGCCTATTTTCTTGAAGTGCCCTTGGCCTTGTGTTCTTCAATGTGTCACCTTGCTCCTGTCCAATTTGCATCTCCTAAATCACTGAATCTAGGAAGTTATTCAAATTCTAAAGCCTACTGGAAATTTTTCAAACTTTGTCACTGTGTCGAAAACCCACAGTGTTTCTGAAAGTCCATGATGTTTTCGGTCTGTGTGTTTTCGGCCTTCATTGTTTTCGACCCTGTGCTTCCTACTTTTGTGTGCTTATCCTTTGGCGTCAAAAACTCTATGTGTTTTTGATCTTTCACTGTGTCAAAAACCCTGTATGTTTTCAATCTCGTAGTTTCTTGTTTGTTGGTTGTTCCCTAACTACGTAGGTGCGATGGGTGGTGGGCCCAATTTTCAAAGGCTCTTCTCTGATTGGTTGTCGCATGGCCGCATGTCAGACTTTTCTAACATGCGATCATGCGACCACTTGCCATCTATCCGTGTGGGTCCTGTTTCTTCCTGATGTTCTACTTGGTGGGCGGTTAAGCTTTCATTCTGGGACTTGGTGACTTACGGTTATCACTTGGTCTCTTGATTCTGGCAGTTAATCCCTAAGCATTCAGTGATCTGGCGACTGTGTTGTCATGTAATCTCTTCATTCCTGGTAGTTAGCAACTAACATCTGGCAACTTGGCTAGTGATTAGTCACGTAGTCGCTAAATGCTCAGCGGTTGGTTCATGGGTCCCAGTTCTTTTCATTGCTTGAAGTCAGAGATTGAAGATCTATGATCGGCATGTGATCACATGGAATATTCTTTCCCCATGCAATCATGCACCCACCATCTGATTTGGTGCCAATAGGTGTGTTCTTTGTAGGCCCACTGTCAGATTAGGTGATGTGGCAACCTATCATAGGCTATCACATAATCACATAGCCCAATTTTTGGCTATGCGATCATGCGACCACTTGCCATGTGTCCTTGGGGCCTAGTGGCAGGAGATGGGGCATCTTCTGAATGCTAAGTGGTAGTGTTCTATTGGTCGACGGGTGATGATGTGGTAGTCTAGTGGTCTTGTCGCATGATCACAAGGGCCATTTCCATGGCTTGTGATCATGCAACAACGGTCTGGTGACATGGTTGTGGAGTTGTGCGGTGGAGGTTACGGCAAGGTTAAAGTCTACGGGTTGTCGCATGTTTGCATAACCCATCCCTCGAGCTATGCGATCATGTGACTGATCATCTGTGGTCACGGTTGCAGAGTTGTGGTGGTTCCATTTCCAAGGACTTTTCCTACTGGGTTTCTAACCATTGATTGTGGCTAGGAGACCGCGGTCGCATGATCGCAAAGGTTAGTTTGGTGCCTTGCGATCATGCGACCAAGCATATATGTAATGCCAAATTCATGTGGTGGTGAAGTTCGTGACCGCGTCGTAGCATGACTAAAGATAAGTGTTAAAGCATGGGCCCAGGAAAAAATAAAGATCGATGGCTGTGACTTAAAGTTGATCTTAGTTTAAACAAGGACCATCGATGTGTTTCTGGCGCCATGAGAGTGACTATTGTGATCTCAAATTTAAATTTGCAGAGGGGTTTGCAGCAACCAAAGGTACCTAGTTTTAACACTTTTGGGGCAGATTTATCATAGGTTTGATGGCGGTAGGTTGTTGTGATGTGGTCCAGGGCTCCTATGGTCATTTGTATGATGACTTTTGTTCCTGGTGGAGTTTATTTTTGAGCTCGAAAAGCTATTTGCAAGTGGCCGATTAGACTGATTTTAATAGAAAATTCCTAATGCTCTATCCTGGCTCGCAGATTTTCATAATTGCTGATCTGTTGAAGATTTTCTCTCTCTAGATTGCTTGGTTTCCTGCTCCTGCATTAAGTTTTGATGTAATTTCTAGTGGGTTGAGTAGTTGAAACCCTAGCCCTAGCTATCCGTAGCTTGTTGCATTCTCTCTAAGAATTTCAAGGTAGCTAGGTGTATATGTAGTCAAATTTTTTACTTAGAATGGGTTCTAAATTTTGTCAGTTCCAGTGAAGGTTCTTTTTCCTATAGATCTTCTCCTTCTATTTGCATATAGGGTGTTCCCTCTTTCCTCTCTAGCTATGGGAATATAATGAAATTGTAACAGATGTCTTATGTATAAGATTTCAATATATTTGTTCTGCTCTAAGATTGTCTCCATTTGGGTTTTAGACTTATTAGTTATAGCATCAAGGGTGTTATAGTTTTTCTACTTGCATTTCCAGTGAGTGTTTGCAGTAGAGTTGTTTTTCACAGAAGCAACTGAGTCTAGGATTGGTGTTTAGATATGTATGAGCTGAGGTATCAAAGATGCATCATGCTTGTCTTCTAGTGGATGTTGGCTAATGTATTGCCTGTTCCTAGGTCTTTCTTTGGATAGGTGATAGCATATTTGGGTGCACAGGTGGTTTGGTGATGTATGATTTGGTTAGGGTGAGTCTGTTGTCTTCTTGTTTCATAGCTCTTTTGCAGTGAAGTATTTGACTCTACTGCCCATTGGATAAGGCACTGGTCTATCAGGGACTTAGGGTATCTGAGGGGTCCCTTCAAATCCATTTAAAATCATTTCCATTCAGTCCTACCTTTTCCCTTTCATATTGTTAGGATAGGTCTCTGGTTTTCATACTCACTCCATGCAAGTATGGCTATTGCATGAGATATTGGCTTCATTGAGGTACAGGATACCTAGGAGTTTGAGAACCATTCCACATTAATTTTTCTATAGGCCTTTGGTTTGTCATGAGGTGTCTTGAATGTGCAGATAAGGTAATACCCGCCTGAGTGAATGTGGAGCTCAAAGAAGAAGGAGGATTTCTCTCTATCCTCATCAATTGGTGTGTTTTTCTTGTCAAGCTTAAGTGCCTAACCTATGATTCTAAGCCCAACTATTTGTTTCAACCTTGGTCCTGCAAGGAAGACAACCAACAAAATGGTGACTCTGGTGGAGAAGAGGTAAAAGACAGCAAACTTCCTTGCTTGTCTGGATCATCCCAGGGTCCTGGTTGAAGTTATAGAGTCAAATGAACAAAATACATTTCTAATATTTTCTCACTAAGTGTTGAGTGGTGACTCTGAGTCTTTGTTTGGTCAATGATTTATAACAGGTGTGATATATTTTCAGTCCTGACAAGCAGTTATCCTATGAGGTTGTCTTGTGATTGTTGGTTTTGAAGAAGGTTCAGAGTTGAAGAGGTTCTCAGTTGATTTAGATTTGTCCTTTGCAAGGAGGTGGCGGCTCTACCAAGGTTTGAAAAGTGATTTGGAGGAGACTTCATATCAGTATTTTGCAGCATTCACAACATCTCCAGGTAATCCTATTTCATTAAGCAAGAATAATCCCTAATTAGGTGAACAAGTCACTATTGAAAAGGGAAGTCAATCTCAAAGGTTTGATCATATTTCTGGATAAAAGTTTTAGTTTTGTAATGAGTATCAGAAATATGTTGAGGTTTAAAGAGTCATTGGTTGCATGGGCTTGAACAAATGTATTGTCATGAGAACAAGCTATATTATTTTGTCAATAGTTTAAAATGGAGTTTCCAGCTTTGATAGATCAGGATGATGTTTCTAGGTCTGGGTGTTATCAGTTAGAGCTTAGAAATGTTGATAGAGATAGAGACATTTATCTCATAAGTCAAAGAATCCAATAGACTTGTACAAAGATTTTAAGATGTGCAATAGGGGAATGGAAAGAAGGGTTATCCCACTCATACTATAAGAAATTTCTTATAGCTTGTGATGAACTTCTTATGGGCATTGAGCTTCAAGATTTCCAGTATACTAAAATATTTTTAGTGCTTAGTATGCCTGAATTAGTTGGTTGGACTGCCTCTATTAGAAATGAAGCATTAGAAAAAGTTAAAGAATGGATGGATTCATTTAAGATTGATGAATCTTGTGATGTTGGTGCTGATGATGGAACTTCTGTTTATCAAGAGACAGAAGATGAATCTACAGATATGAGTTCCTACAGTGATGACTTGACACATAAATTTTCAGCCCCTATCTCAGATGAGGAAGATATTTGCAGCATTTATAGTGAGGCAGATGAGATTGAGTGTGAAGTCTAGTACCTACTAAGTAGTGAACAAATTTCTGAGCTTTTGGATGCAGAGTTTCAAAGATGCACTCCCGAGTATGTTTCTGAAATCCCATGCCTAGTGGATATTATTTTTGATGAAGAAAAAATGAGTGATGGCATGGTGTGTGAAACTTCTACTAAGGTCCTTTCTCCCATTTTTTATATGCAAGTGGATGGTACACATTATTGCAATAAATTTGATAATGTTAGTGATGATGAATATGATGATATGTGTACCAGTGTGGATTCAATTTTTCAAGAGCCTAATGTTTGTGGTTCTTCTTTATATTCTAATGCTGGAGAATGCGACAATTCTGAAAGAGTTTTCTTAGATTTGCAAATGACTGACGAGTCATTGACTGATAGTGCTTGTTCCTTTCTTGAAGATGCTGATGTGATTTTTGATCAACAAGTTGCTACCATTTTCATGCAGTCAGATTTCTATCTTGAGAAGTTTTATATTAGTTTGCAGAGTAGGGAGATAGAAAGTGTTTATTATTCATTGCAAACTAATGGTCAGAATGTTGATGCTTCCAGTCATGGTGTTGAGTTGGGGTGTTTCCTTTTTCAGCATGGTGATGAAAGTAAAGAGTGTGACATTTTGTTGTAACAAAATGGTCAACATCTATGGCAGCCTGATGTCTTTATCTTGCCAGATGATGGTGAGTATAGTGATCATTTTTTATATAATGTGTTGAATGTGGATCATAGTGTTTTTGGCAGGATGGATGAGAAATGCATTTTCAGCTTTCCTTTGCTAAGTGGAGATGAAAATTACTTGTTTGATAGAGGAAAGACTTGGTCAAAAGTTTTGGGGCCCTGAGCCTTTTGTACATCTTGTAAATCTCTCTATATAAGTTGATTTCCCCTGCCCTGTTTTGCCTTGGTCTGTCAATTTTTGGTCATGTTGCTTGGTCATGTCCTACTTGTTCCTTGTTGTTTGCATTTTTGTCCTGTGGGTGGTCTGCTCTCCCAGAAATCTTGAATTCTCGCATGGGCACAAGTTACCCATCATCCCCAGATAGAGCCACTATTAGGCCATTTTTTTGCCATAGCAAAAAATCCTTTAAAATGGCCTATTTTCTTGCAAATTTTTTTGAAGTGCCCTTGGCCCTGTGTTCTTCAATGTGTCACCTTGCTTCTATCCAATTTGCATCTCCTAAATCGTCAAATCCAAGAAGTTATTCAAATTCTAAAGCCTACTGGAAATTTTTCAAAATTTTTCACAGTGTTTCTGAAAATCCATGATGTTTTTGGTCTGTGTGTTTTCGGCCTTCATTATTTTTGACCCTGTGCTTCCTGCTTTTGTGTGCTTATCCTTTGGGGTGGAAAAATTTATGTTTTTGATCTTCTGTTGTGTCAAAAACCCTGTGTGTTTTCAACCTCGTAGTTTCTTGTTTGTTGGTTGTTCCCTAACTGTGTAGGTGCAATGGGTGGTGGGCCCAATTTTCAAAGGCTCTTCTCTAATTGACAGTCACATGGCCGCATGTCAGACTTTTCTAACATGCGATCATGCGACCGCTTGCCATCTATCTATGTGGGTCCTGTCTCTTCCTGATGTTCTACTTGGTGGGTGGTTAAGCTTTCATTCTATGACTTGGCAACTTACGGTTATCGCTTGGTCTCCTGATCCTAGTGGTTCATCCCTAAGCATTCAGTGATCTGGCAACTATGTTGTCGCATAATCTCTTCATTCCTGGTGGTTAGCAGCTAACATCTGGTGACTTGCTAGGCGGTTAGTTATGCAGTCACTAAATGCTCAGCGGTTGGTTCATGGGTCCCAATTCTTTTCATTGCCCAGAGTTAGAGATTGAAGATCTACGGTTGGTGTGTGATTGCATGGAATATTCTTTCCCCATGTGATCATGCACCCACCATCCGATTTGGTGCCGATGGGTGTGTTCATTGCGGGCCCACTGTCAGAGTAGGTGATGTGGTAGCCTATGATAGGCTGTCACATCATCGCATAGCCTAGTTTTTAGCTATGCGATCATGCGACCGCTTGCCATGTGTCCCTGGGGCTCGGTGGTAGGAGATGGGGCATCTTCTGAATGCTAAGTGGCAGTGTTCTATTGGCCAATGGACGGTGATGTAGTGGTCTTATGGTCTTGTCGCATGATCGCAAGGGCCATTTCCATGGCTTGCAATCATGTGACAACAGTCTGGTGACACGGTTGTGGAGTTGTGCAGTGGTGGTTGCGGCAAGGTTAAAGTTTGCAGGTTGTCGCATGTTTGCATAACCCATCCCCCGGGCTATGCGATCATGTGACTAACTGTCTATGGTCGTGGTTGTGGAGTTGTGGCGGTGACATTGCTAGGGACTTTTCCTGCGGGGTTTTTGACCATTGACTATGGCTAGGAGACCGCGGTCGCATGATCACAAAAGTTAGTTTGGTGCCTTGCGATCATGCGACCAAGCATATATGTAATGCCGGATTCCAATGGCGGTGAAGTTCATGACCGTGTGGTAGCATGACTAAAGATAAGTGTTAAAGCATAGGCCCAGGAAAAAATAAAGATCGACGGTTGTGACTTAAAGTTGATCTTAGTTTAAACGAGGACCGCCGATGTGTTTCTGGCACCATGAGAGTGACCGTTGGGATCTCGAATACAAATTTGCATAGGGGTTTACAGCGACCAAAGGTACCTGGTTATAATGTTTTTTGGGCAGATTGCTCACTGGTTTGATGGCGGTAGGTTGTTGTTATGTGGTCCAAGGCTCCTGTGGTCATTTGCATGATGACTTTTGTACCTAGTGGAGTTTATTTTTGAGCTTAAGAAGCTATTTGCAGATGGCTGATTAGATTGATTTTAATAGAAAATTCTTAATGCTCTATCCTAGCTCATAGATTTTCATAATTACTGATCTGTTGGAGATTTTCTCTCTCTAGATTGCTTAGTTTCCTGCTCTTGCATTAAGTTTTGATGTAATTTCTAGTGGGTTCAGTAGTTGAAACCCTAGCCCTAGCTGTCTGTAGCTTGTTGCATTCTCTCTGAGAATTCCAAGGCAGCTAGGGGTATATGTAGTCAAATTTTTGACTTAGAATGGGTTCTGAATTTTGTCAGTTCCAGTGAAGGTTCTTTTTCCTATAGATCTTCTCCTTCTCTCTGCATATAGGGTGTTCCCTCTTTCCTCTCTGGCTATGGGAATATAATGAAATTGTAACAGATGTCTTATGTATAAGATTTCAATATATTTGTTCTACTCTTAGATTGTCTCCATTTGGGTTTTAGACTTATTAATTGTAGCATCAAGGGTGTTATAGTTTTTCTACTTGCATTTCCAATGAGTGTTTGTAGTAGAGTTGTTTTTCACAGAAGCAATTGAGTCTAGGATTGATGTTCAGATATGTATGAGCTGAGGTATCAAAGATGCATCATGCTTGTCTTCCAGTGGATGCTGGTTAATGTATTGCTTGTTCCTAGGTCTTTCTTTGGATAGGTGATAACATATTTGGGTGCACAGGTGGTTTTGTAATGTATGATCTAGTCAAGGTCAGTGTGTTGTCTTCTTGTTTCATAGCTCTGTTGTAGTGAAGTATTTGACTTTGCTGCCCATTGGATAAGGCACTAGTCTATTAGGGACTTATGGTATCTAAGGGGTCCCTTCAAATCCATTTAAAATCATTTCCATTCAATCTTACCTTTTCCCTTTCATGTTGTTAGGATAGGTCTCTGGTTTTCATACTCACTCCATGCAAGTAGGGCTATTGCATGAGATATTGGCTTCATTGAGGTACATGATACCTAGGAGTTTGAGAACCATTCCACATTAATTTATTTGTAGGCCTTTGGTTTGTCATGAGGTGTCTTGAATGTGCAGATAAGGCAATACCCACCTGAGTGAATGTGGAGCTCAAAGAAGAAGGAGGATTTCTCTCTATCCTCATCAATTGGTGTGTTTTTCTTATCAAGCTTGAGTGCCTAACATGTGAGTCTAAGCCCAACTATTTGATTCAAGCTTGGTCCTGCAAGGAAGACAACCAACAGTGCAATGGATCAGAGGGATGTACCAGTTATTAGGACTATCAATCTAATGCCATATAGGCTAGCAACATATCTAGAGAAACAGTTGACAATGAGTGTTTTGGTAGTGGACATCCCTCCTCATTATGGGATGTTGCTATCTAGAAGGTGGAGTGTTGCCATGGGTGGAAGTTTATAGTGTGATCTATCCTATGCCACTTTCAAGATTGATGATCAGTTTGTCAAGATTGAGCGAGAGCCAAGAGTATGCCACATGATTGAGAGAAATATTTAAAATGAAACTACATGTTTTGTGGATATTGATATTAATGCTTTTAGGGTAGAGATCCCTGTATTTGAAAATGAACCTATTTTGTCACTTATCTTTTTTAGGGTAAGTGCTAATTCTGTGAAGGGTGATTTGTGGGTAATGTACTTTGATGGTGCAAATTGCAAAGATGGAGCAAGAGCAGGTATCTTACTTATTTCTCCTAATGGAAACACCTAAAAATTTTCTTTCACATTGAATTTCTTTTGTACCAACAATATAGTAGAATATGAGGCTTTGTTGTTAGGATTGAGGTTGGAAAAAAAACATGGTATTAAGTGCTTAAGTGTTATTGGTGATTCTGAGTTGGTAGTGTCCTAAGTCAAGTCAACATATGCTTCCAAGAACAAAAGGCTAAAACAATATAGGAATGCAGTTTGGGATTTGATTGAACATTTTGATGCCTTCAATATTGAGTGGAAGGATAGGAGCAACAATAAGATGGCTGACTTGTTAGCCAATATTGCAATCAATCCCAATGATATTACATTTTTTGGTATCTCTAAAGTTGAAATTCAAGCTAGGCCTAGCATACCAGACAATATTGAGAATTGGCAAGTTTTTGATGATGATAATGATGTCTTGAAGTCTATGAATTTTGAGGATCAGTATCATGGTCAGGAATTTGATTGTTCAACCTTGATTGAATCAGTAGAAGGAAAAGAGGTTGTCTTGGGCAATGAGGTCATTCAACTTAGAACTAACAAGGTTCCTAAGGGACTTGTTGTTTTGGAGACTATTTTTGACAACCAGGATAGAGTTCGAAAGAATATCAAAAGAGAAGATCATGCTAATCTAGAGGAGATAAATCTTGGAACACATGAAGCACCTAAGAAAGTATACATTGGTAGAGATATATCTCAAAAGGTAAAGAAATCTTTGATTGAATTATTGAGAAAATTCAGGCATGTTTTTTCATGGTCATATGATGACCTAAAGGTTTATAGAGAAGATTTGTTTCAGCATATTATTCCATTGAAAGAAGATGCTAAAACTTTCCGGCAAAAACAAAGGCCTATTAATCTGACTTTGGCACCCAAGATGCAAGAAGAGTTGATGAAGCTGAGAGATGCTGGAATTATCAACCCTATAAGGCACTCTTCTTGGGTGTTGAACCTTGTTCCTATGAGAAAAAAGAATGGTGACATCAGGCTTTATGTAGACTTCAAAAATTTGAACATCACCTCATTAAAAGATAATTATTGTCTACCCAATATGGAAGCTATGTTGCAGAGAGTAACCAGATCAGAATTGATGTCAATGATGGATGGTTTCTCTGGTTACAATCAGGTCATTGTCAAGGAATCAGAGCAATTCAAGACAACTTTTACAACACCTTGGAGGACATATGTTTATGTGAGAATGCCTTTTGGCCTCACAAATGCTGGTGCTACTTTTCAGAGGGCAATGGATGTTGCCTTTTCAGATTTCATAAATGATTTCCTTGTTGTATATCAAGATGATTTAACTGTCTATTCCAAGAAGGAAGAATACCATTGTATTCATTTAGAAAAAATATTTGTGAGGGCCTTGGAATTTGGCATTTCATTAAACCCAAGGAAATGTGCTTTTGGTGTCACTGAAGGTAAGTTGCTTGGCCACTTGGTTGGGAAGCAAGGAGTGAGAATTGACCCTGAAAGGGTAGCAGCCATTGATAAAATTCAGAGGCCAAAGAATGTTAAAGGGATTCAGTCCTTCTTTGGTTAGGTCAATTTCTTAAGGAGGTTTGTGACAAATTTTGCAGAGGTTACTAGACCTATTTCTAAGATGTTGAAGAAAGGATCTACAATCAATTGGGAGGGTGAGCCTAATGAGGCTTTCAAAAACATCAAGCAGGCTATCAAAGATGCACCAGTGCTTAAGGCACCTGATTATAATGTCCCAATGCACATCTTTTCCTTTGCATCTTTTCACACTATTGCTGCAGTTTTGTTACAAAAGAATAAGGATGGTTTTGAGTAGCCTATTGCTTTTTTTAGTAAATCTTTGTAGGATATTGAATTGAAGTATGACATAAGTGAAAAATAGGCATATGTACTTGTGAGGGAAATCAAGGCTTTTAGGTGTTACTTGATGGGGGCAGTTGTGATTGCTTTTGTGCCAGGTGCAGCTGTGAAGGATATTTTCTCACAACAAGAGGTGTTTGGAAGAAGATGCAGATGGATCAATAGGATCCAAGAATTAAATGTTGAAGTCTAGATTACTAAATGGATCAGAGGACAAGGATTGGAAAAACTAATGGCCCAATCCAATCTTGATGCTAACTAGGTAAATCATTCTGAAATTGATTATACATGTGATATGGATGATTGTGTTTGGTATCAAGATATCATCTATTACTTGAGAAATATGAGATGTCCAGATAACATGAATGATAATCAGAAGAGGACATTGAAATTACAAGCCATCAAGTATGTAATAGTGAAGTGTAAATTGTATAAAAAGAATTTGGATTGCATACTGTTGAATGTGTAAATGAAAATCAGGCTAACAAGTTGTTGAAGGAAATGCATGAGGGAGTTTGTGGGGGACATTATATGGGTAAAACAACTGCTCATAAAATCTTGAGAGCAAGATTCTGGTGGCCCACAATCTTCAGGGATGCAAAATAGTTGGTGAGGAGGTGTGATGCTTGTCAAAGGTTCTCTGGTAAGCTTAAATTTTCACGTAATGTGCCATTAAAACCAGTAGAAGTTCAGGCTCCTTTCCAACAATGTGGAATTGATTTCATAGGGGAGATATGAAACAAGTCAAGTGGAGGACACTCATGGATCTTAGTTGCCATTGATTACTTTACAAAGTGGGTAGAGGCTATACCTACAAGAAATGCAACTAGTAAGGTGGTAATTGATTTTCTGATGAATAATATTGTTACAAGGTTTGGCTGCCCTGAGAGAATAGTAAGTGATAATGCAAAGTGCTTCAGGTCTACTGAATATAAGAACTTTTGTAAAGGTTTAGGAATTCAGATTTCTAATTCCTCACCTTATCATCCACAAGGAAATGGTCAGGCAGAATCTACTAATAAGAGTTTGATTAAGAGCTTAAAGAGGAGTCTTGAAAAGAATAAGAGGGCATGGAATTCAAAGTTGCCATTAGCTCTATGGGCTGATAGGGTGACTATGAAGAGGGAAATTGGTTATGCACCATTTGACCTCATTAGGTTAGATGAGACTAGAAGAGAGTCAGTTGCAAGAAATGCCAAATTGCAGTTGCAGGTTAAGAATTTGTATGATAAGAAAACTGTTGACAGAAGGTTTGAACCTGGTGATTTGGTGTTAGTTTGGAATGCCAGACTAGAGGATAAAGGGAAACATGGTAAATGTGATCCCATCTCATTGGGGCCATATCTAATTCATGAGAAATGGGGCCAAGATTCATATATTGTCAAGGAATTAAATGGTGATATTCAAGAATTGCCAGTTCAAGGACAATTCTTGAAGAAATACTTCAATTGAAGGTATTTTGTTTTCCATGAATAGTATTTAGGTCTGTATATTCTATAAATTCTATAAATAGTTTCTTGCCCCTGCCCTATTTTGTCCTAGCCTGTAAGCTTTTGGTCTTATGGCTCTCAGTCATTCGAAATTTTGTCCAGTAGCTGGTCTGTTATAACCAGTGATTCTAGATTCTTGTTGTGCCTACAAGAGCCACACATCCCTAGATAGAGCCACTATTAGCACTTGAATGAATTTCCATGGTCTTCTATCTTTTATTTGGTATTTCCCTACAAAATTTCAACACCTTAGCATGTTTCTTCTGGTCCCTGCAGTCATTTTTTCATGTCTCTGGCTAAAGCCCTAAGTAGAATATTCAAAAAACTAGCCATTACATTTAAAACCCTTTGTTTTTATCCTAGCCTTGTTATAATTTCAAGTTAACTTTTCAGGCCACTTAAAACTTTTTATCTGCATGTGCTATTTAAACGGGTTCACTTTATGTCATGAGGTTAGGTTCTTCATGTGTTGGTAGGGTCCCCTTTATATTTCCTAAGTGCCAGTGTTTTAATTTTTCCTAAGCCCTATAGTTCCCTGCTGAAATATTTTCCCTAAGTCATGCTTTAATATTTCCCTATGTTTTGGAAGCCTTTATTTTTCCTGGGCCTAGCTTTGACACCATCTCCATCTAACGGTGGGCGTATCTTCTCAAGTGATGTGTCAGATGCATAAGATCCTGAGACGGTCATCGATTCTTTGTATGACGTAGCCTTTCTCTCATGCGGGTCCACTTGCCAAGTATTCTGATTTGGAGGTTTTTATTGGTCCATTTAGTATGAGGTGGAATGTTGTCAGTGGGACCGGTCTTCTTGGCATTCAAGGTGGGTTAAAGTTTGATTTAATCTTGTGGCTGTCATTATACTATTAATGAGATATGCTCGACCTTTAATGCAGTGGTATAGCGATAGCCGTTGATTCTCGTAAGAGATTTGTGGGTCCAAGATTACATGTAGGCATAGTTGGTGCTATTTGACTCATCCATGTATTTGCATAGTGGCTTGTTGTCAGTGGGACTTGACCTTTCGATGTGTCAGAGGGTCCTGACACTGTCAGTGAATCTACGAACAACGTATGATCTCAAGGGTTTTGTCAGAGGCTTAAGATCTTGCGATGGTCGTCGATCTTCCTGATGCAGGCCCAGTCAAGTTTCTCAGTCTTTTGGTGGTTTGATAAATTTCCAAAGGCCTCGCTCATTCACACAATAAATTGGTGATTCTCTAAATGTTTTAGTGGTTCAGTGAGTGTGTATTCATGTTATCGCTAAACTTTCTGGCTATATTGTAAAGTGTTTCATGAATTGGCAGAAGTCTTCTGTCACTTGTTAACTAGATGTGGGGCCAAGGCTAGATGTTTTCTTACAGTTGCTAGTTTGCAAGGTTAAAGGTAGGTTAATATTTTCATCTCGCGAATAGGATATGCTTTGTCACATGATTGCTAAATGTAAACTAGGATTCCTTGTAAGCTTAAATCATAAAAGACCGTGAAAAGGGAAACTAGACAGTCAAGACTTAAAGTTGTTGTAAATTCAAATGTCGACCGCCAATTTGCTACAAGCACCATAGGGTTACTTTTGTTTTTCAAATTCAAAATTTTGAAGGGTTTCCAGCGATAGGAAGAATGAGAATTTATGATTTTAACAGCTGATTTTGATTGGTTTGGTGGCGCTTGTTGTTGCTGTGTGGTTCAGGGTGTGCTGTGATCGTCTACAGGGGTTTGTACCATGTCATTTTGTGCTTGAGGGATGTTGCAAGTGGCCAAAAGGGTTGACATTTTGGGATGTTTCTGTGATTCTTTGTACTTTCTCAATGAATTTATCATGATTGAGGATTAATTTGGGGCTTGTCTTCTCCTGGTTGCCTAGGTTTCTTCCCCTACAATTAATTTATGACTGTTTCCAGTTGGTTGGGTGGCTGAAACCCTAACCCTAAGTCATCTATAGCTTGTTGCATTCTCTTTGAGAATTCCAAGATGACTAGGGAGTATAAGTTGCAGAATGTTTTATTTTGGGTGTGTTCCAAGAATTTTCTTTGGTCCCTGGTTGTTAATGGTGTTCCACTAAGTAAAGAGAGTCTAATTTTGGGTCTTTTCCTTTGGTATTTTGTTGCTTAGTAATGTATTGATTTCTAAAAATTAATGAGAATACACCTGAATTCCTATCTTAAATCTCTGATTGTCTTCTTTTATGATTGTGGATTCATATATTTTAAGGTCACAAAGTGGATTAGCATATGGTAAACAAAGAGTATTATCAGATTAGCTTGGAGTTCCTAACAAAGTTAGGATTAAAGCCTTTAGGGTGATTTCAGTGAGTTCATTGTTAGAGGGGAATTTGATGATCATGTTTGGGAGTGAGGGGAGTAATAGGCAAAGCACTTACTCTAATTTTATATGTATTTGAGTTAAGGTTTTAGGGTGATATATTTTATTTAGTGACTCTTTTCCCTGGGATAAGGCACTGGTCTCCTCTCTGGATGTAGTTCATCATTATCAATCACACACACAAATTAAATGATAAAATCTTAAATCAGTTAGTAAAAGAGTATATAGTTATATATCATTTTTAGACTCCTTTAGAGAAGTGAGTCAAGGGTACACCTACCTGAGCATTGAGGCTCAAAGTGTAGGAGGATCTCTTTTGATCCTTGTTAATTGGACCTCCTTCTTGTAGACATTGGAGTGGTGGTAGAGTCAAAGTGTTATTTAAGTTATCCATCAAAGTATAAATCTACAAGTGAAGATCAAAGTGAAATACCAACAGAATCCACACACAATAACCCAAAATGAAGGGTTTTGTATCCTTTAATGAATCTTAGTCATTGGTAATGCATGGATAGTCAAACTAGTAGTCTCCAAAGCATTCAATAAGTGAATATGAATGTTTGAAAACTTTCCTCTCAACTTCCCCAACCACTCCTAATCAGTTAGAGGGATATTTCTAGAATCTCCACTATTCCTATCCTTACCAACAATTCTTATGCATACTTTATCTGATATGATAATAACATGGTAAACTAAACCAATGGCATGTTCTTCATGTGGTACAAAGAAGATTTAGCTATCATATCTTCCTTCGTGCAACCTGAGTGCGAGAGAAGGTATGTGATTTCTTCATCTTTGATTGGTATCTTTGATGGGCAATGTCTTTCGAGCCTCTGGCATTATATTCGACCGCAAATTTCAAATGCATTGCATTTTATTTGATCATGAATGCTCACTAAAATGATCGCATTCTACTAGTGTCATGCCCTAGCCCATGCTTTATCTCCATTATTTGATGTTATTGGTCCTTGTGCTCAAGGATATCGATTCACTATTTTCAAATGTTTGGATTCACGTTTGTTGATATTACAATTCATCATATTAGATAAAGTATGTTTAAGAAGTTTTAGTGTCTAAACACTCAACTAATCCCTCTAACCGATTAGGAGTGGTTGGGGAAGTTGAGAGGAAAGTTTTCACACATTCATATTCACTTATTGAATGCTTTGGAGACTACTAGTTTGACTATCCATGCATTAATGTTTAGAAGAGATCAATGAAGTATTTAAAGACATTCTTACATGTTTGGAGAGGTTTAAGAGGCACTTATCATGATTGTACCCTCACAAAAAGTAGCATAGATTGGTTTTACTAAGTTTCCTTTCTCTATTTTGAGGTTTCCTTTCTCTGCTGCAGGGGTATAGTCAGAGGGTTCATTGACAAAATTTTCCTTTGAATGGTTACTATGAATATGAATGATTTGATACAACATATTTCTCATTTTACTTGAAGTTTGGAATAGCTTGTGCAAGGGTGAAAGTAGTTTTGATCTTTTTGGTCATGACTATTCCTCTACACAGTTAGAAAATGTAACTGTCTAATGATTATATGTAATTTTGAATGGATTAAATGCTTTATTCTTGGTAGAAGTGAATGGAAGGAATAGTGTTGGTGTTAGGTTTCATTTATTGTTGAAGTCAATGGTTTCCAAGATGTGTTGAGGAGTTTTCTCCTTGTATAATGTTAACTATTCCTGCACAATCCACTCATACAACAGTGGAATGCTATGTGATTGACAATTTTATACAACTGGTCCTTTGGTGTGTATTAAATACAATCTAGTCAATTATTGAATGCTTTGGAGACTATTGGTTTGACTATCCATGTGTTACGAGTGTTCGAGATTCATTAAAGGATACAAAACCCTTCATTTTGGGGTTATTGTGTGTGGATTCAAATGTAGGTTTGATTTGGTTAATGTTTAGAAGAGATCAATAAAGTATTTAAAGACAATCTTACATGTTTGGAGAGCTTTTAGAGGCACTTATCATGAGGGTACAATCAGAGGGTTCATTGACAAAATGATCCTTTGAATGGTTACTATAAATATGAATGGTATAAAATTTTTTTTCTATTTTTTCCATTTGATAACCACAGTCAACATTTCAAAACAATGAATAACATCAAATAATGGAGATAAAGCATGGACTAGGACATGACACCAGTAGATTAAAACTGAACCAATGACATGTTTACAACAAAGAAATAGAATGATAATAATATGCTAAAAATTCTATTCTATTTAATACACGCCAAAGGAGCAGTTGTATGAAATTGTCAATCACATAGCATTTCACTATTGTATGAGTGGATTGTGCAAGAACAATTAACATTAAACATAGCCAGTGTTCTCTTTACTTTCTCAAATCTCTGCAAGTCAAGAACATTAGAGTTGTATAATACATTATTAGTATCCTTTTTCCATGGCTCCTAGGTCTTTGGGTCCATGGAAAGGAAATAGATTACAAAATACACTTCAAAACAAAGGAAAAATATAACAAATTCAGTCTAACTCATTATAGATGAAGGAACAGTCATGCTAATAGTTCCTCTAAGTCTTCCAAAACATTTATTGAACTCACCTAAAGTCCTATTGGATCCCCAAATTTCTTAATCAAATCAACTTACATCAGGATCATGAGAAACTTCAAAGGATTAAAAACATTACTTGGAACAGCCAAATCATTATGCTTTCAAATCAATTACCTATCGACATATCTCTTGCGAGGGAGAGAAGCCAAAAACATAAAGAACATGCACATAAACACAGTAGTTGAAAAACTTAAATGGAATACACCAAGAAGTGCCAAATGATGAATGCTCAATTGTTGTAATGGCAAAGCATCAGAACCGTCCATTTCTAGAACTTGATTTTATAGTCTAAATGATTTTTCTATAGTTGTAATGATTTTTCTAGAACTTGATTTTGTAGTCTTAATGATTTTTCTATAGTCCTAATGATTTTTCTATAATACTCTTAATGATTTTTCTAGAACTTGATTTTGTAGTCTTAATGATTTTTCTATAGTCCTAATGATTTTTCTATACTCTTAATGATTTTTCTTTCATCCTAATGTTTTTTTCTCTTGATAAATTAGGCCTTGAATTTGAATTTTTGTTCACTATTTTATTTTAGCTTGATATTTCATTCATTTTTCATATACACAGAGACTACAGATGCTGATAAAAAAATGAGCTATTTGATTAAGGTTAACTATTCATGATTGTAAATAGTTAATATTTCTGATGGTCCTCCTTGGTGTATTTCATTTTAAAATAATCATGTTTCTATGGCTATGATAAATGCCCCTTTGTGTTGAGAAAATTAGAGTTGAAAAAATGGTTGGAAACAAATCATCCTTCTTCCACCAACATTCTAGTCAATGTACAAGTAACGAGTCATTCCATTCAAGAAAGACCATGTCTGACAATATCAACATAGAATGAAATAAGGAGTATGCAGAATTTAGTGATTTTATCTTCCATTAGAGCCACTTCATATGCACAGGTGATGCACATGCATATTTTCCTGAGCGCTATTGGGAGCTTACCCAGCAACACATGTACTATCATGATAATCACCACAAATCTATTTGCTCCTGGGTCTAGCTCCCAGTATTGCTGGGTCAAATATGTATGTTTTTCACTTGTGCATATACCTTCTATGATCAACTATTATATGCACAGGTGATGAACATTTAGATTTGCCTAAGCAGTATTTTGAGTAGTCCTCCTACACATGTACTATTCTCAAAATCATCACAAGTCCATTTGTAGGAGGGCTAGTCAAAGTACACATGTTTGGAAGTCTAAAGGAAACAAGAGAATTTGAAGAGTCACGAGTCTTAAGATTGTACTTAATATAGCCAAGCTTCATTCAATGGTACATTCAAACATGAAACAAACCATTCTTAAACCAGATTAAACTAGTAAACCAAAGGACATACTAATTATAAGTAAACTAGTAAACCAAAGGACATGCTTTTACTACTAAGTCTCTATTTTTTGGGCATACTGATTATAAGTACTTGACATATATCACAAATGTTGCTAATTAAGGTTGGTGGGATGATTACACCTATCCTGAAAAAGGACTGTCAAATCATTATGCTTTCAAATCAATTACCTATAGACGCATCCCTTGTGAGGGAGAGAAGCCAAACACCTAAAGAACATGCACATAAACACGACAACTGAAAAAATTAAATAGAATACACCAAGAAGTACCAAATGATGAATGCTCAATTGTTGTAATGGAAAAGCAATATCAGAACTGTCCATTTATAGAATTTGATTTTTCTATAGTCCTAATGATTTTTCTTATTTCTTGTCTGTGCTTGGTGACAACATTTTGAACATTGTTGACATACTTAAATGGAATACACAATACCAAATGATGAATGCTCAAATGTTGTAATGGCAAAGCATCAAAACCATCCATTTCTAAAATTTGATTTTGTATAGTCTTAATTATTTTTCTATAGTCCTAATGATTTTGAAAATTGTTGACAAAGAGTGTTTCTTTTTTGCTTATAGTATAAATGATAAAAAAATGAGCTATTTGATTTAGGTTTATTTTTCATTATTGTAAATGGTTAATATTTCTGATGGTACTCCTTGGTGTATTTCATATAAAAATAATCATATAAAAATAATAAATGTAGTAATGATGGTGCGATGCATTATTGATATATAGGCTCGATGACTCTTGTCAATGTGCCAAACTATCGATGTGGTGGTAGGCAGTGTGTGTTGAAGACTTCACGGACACCAAAAAACCCTGGACGACAATTTTGGTGCTGCCTAAATAGAAAAAAGATTGCTGATGTGTATATATTTAATGTTTCTAATGTAAATACTACTCATTATAATATAAGAACTAATGTAGACTGGGCATCACAGGGAAATAATAGCTTGGATACTTTAGTTGGGTCAATGACAACTCATCTGCATCTATTTGCCCATCTCCACTTATCTGCGATGAAAGATTTGAGTGCAAAATGTGTCAGGCTAGGGCAAATTCTGAAATTATATTTTTACGATGCCTTCTCTGTATTGTAATCACATATCTTTGTTGCGACCATATGCAGAGATGAACTCAGGAATTAGTTAGTTTAGTATTTTCATATTGTAACTAATATTTTAATATGGATATGACATAACTTCTCTTTTCCTCAAGTGCACATATATATAGTTTACATCTTTTTTTAGAATAATTCTTCATGTTTATGGCTCAGGTGAGCCCCAATCTACTATCAATCACATGATTTAACGTATAGTGTTTTCTTGGTTGTTCCATTTATTCTTTGACCTTGACTATGGATTAAATATCATTTTCAAGCTTGAGTGTGGCTTCATACCAAGCACCGTTTGTAGATTTGTACGCAACGCTAATTTAAAAATGTAAATAATGCATTGAACGTAATCTACGAACATGCATGGTATGAAGTCTTGCTGAAGTTTTAGCGTGGAGAATGAATAGTGGTTACAGTTGTAGTGGGGAAGAAAGAGGAGGCCATCCATGAAGAAACTTTCTGATAGAGATTCAGAGTGGGAAAATCTTATTTTTGATGTGAGGGAGAGAAGCCAAACACATAAAGAACATGCAAATAAACACAACAGCTACAAAACAAAAATGTAGGCATCACAATAGCTGAGAAACATAAATGTAGGTATCATGGTCACAATTGTTTGGAGACACAACATAATTGAATGCTATACCCAAAAAATGCAACACAACCACTACTCCTACAGTTCTAAGTTGACACTGCGGAATCCAAAAACCATATATAGATTCCTTATCTTTGGTTTCTGGATCCCGCACTGTCCACTTACAACTACAGGAGTAGTGGTTGTGTTGCATTGTCTGGGTATAGCATTCAATTATGTTGTGTCTCTAAACAATTATGACCATGATGCCTACATTTATGTTTCTTAGTTGTTGTGTCCTAGGACCCCTTATGACCCTTTATGACTATTTACGATCCCTAAGAATACATCTTAGAGGTCTTAAAATGTCGTAAAGGGTCATAAGAGGCTCCTAGGAGGGGCCAGATGAGCTTCCACCTTCACGTGGTTGGCCCTATTAAGTAGAGAATGTTTAACTATTCTTGAAACAAAGAGAAGCTCAATAATATAAGGTCTCAATCCATCGAGATACTGAAAAAATGATAGGAATCAATGATGGAGATTTTTTAGATTCTGAGAAGATGTATATGGAGTGGAGGCCAGATTGAGTACAAGTGCAGAGTGTTAATAATTATAGCCTTTCAGCCAAGATCAAACTAATCAAATAAATACACTTGTGTGATTTATAATAATAAGGAGATTATTATTTCATCTATATATATGTGTGTTGGTTGAATTAGTTAAGGGCCCAAGGTTGGCCTCTTGGCTTTAACATTATATATATTTAATAAGACTAGGTCAGCCCTCTTGAAGATAATTCCATTCATATATATATATGGTTCTAAGTGTCCTCATTACATGATTTAAGGTCTTAGTCCATGGACAAATTAAATTAGACTTACTATTCAAAATACATAAAAAACATGCACATAAACATGACAACTGAGAAACATAAATGTAGATTTCACAATAGCTGAGAAACATAATTGTAGGCATCATAGTCACAATCTTTTGGAGACAACATAATTGAGTTGTGTACCCAAGTGGTGTAGAGCAAATTCCACACCCCCAATTCCAAATTGAATATATCTGTTGGAGGATGTTGTATTCATGAGAAAACATATATAGTCAACTTGGAATCGGGGGTGCAGGAGTTTCTCTCCATCGTCTGGGTATACAACTCAATTACGTTGTCTCCAAAAAATTGTGACCATGATGCCTACAATTATGTTTCTCAGCTGTTGTGTCTGAGGACCCCTTATGACCCTTTACGACCGTTTATGATCCCTAAGAATACATCTTAGAGGTCTTAAAATGTCATAAAGGGTCATAGGAGGCTCCTAGGAGGGGCCAAATGAGCTTCCACCTTCACGCGGTTGGCCCTGTTAAGTAGAGAATGTTATACTATTCTCAAAACAAAGAGAAGCTCAATAATTTAAGGTCTGATTAATCCACAGCCAAATTAAATCAAAGGCTTTTTTGAAGTCAATAAAGTAGCAAAAAGCCTCATCACTTGGAGTGTCCCATATTTTCTCAACTAAGTATCTAAGAGTCACTTCGTGATCTATGGTGGAGTGTTTTGGTCTAAAACCAGCTTGTTTATTACCAAGGAATCACCACCCACCATTAATGAATATTAATGATCATTGTTTCCTAAGGGTAATCGTTGTTTGTGTATGCTGATCACCCAAGTCTTTGGCTGTGATTTGCATGCTATACGGTTTGTCAGAAGTGGGGGTATGACATGCTGGTTGGATTATAACATATTGACACTTACACCATGAAGAAGACAAATGATTAAATAGAAAGAGAGGACCATATGTCTATGTTATGATTATGATGATGTTGATGTTGATGTCTATAATCTATTTCACTTACTGATGCTTGCCTAGAGTGAATTTTGAATTGCCAGGTTGGAGAACGCTTTCAAAGTTTAAGGTATATTCCACATGATACTCTTAGTTATAGCTCAAATGCAACTCAACATATTTTTGATGCTGGGCAACCCACTGCAGAAACTCATCCGCAGGTGAAATTTAATGCTGTGAATCTTAGCATTGTTAATGTTATTACTTTTCCTCATGTTTCATATTTGTGAAAATGTTTCTTGGCACTATCTTCTTTTTCAATTCCTATATTTGCATCTTTTTAGATCATTAACTTAAGCATTACATGTCTTTACTCAAAGTTTACTCTAACACTATATTATATCTTATTCTTATTACAATGTTCTTTGTTATGGGGCAGGAGGTCAATCTTCATTGTCTTCATTGTGGGGGACAGTGAAGATTTCTTTGACAAATAGTAGGTCTTCTTTAGTATCTTATAATAACATGCTAAACTGATAAAGGTGTTATGGGCATTTGTATCCTACTATGTATCATGCAACTGCATTTGTAAATTTGCATATACTTCTCTAGGGTTGTAAGCCACTTAGAAATCAAAATAGAGAAACTAAATTAGAATCGTTCTTTGTCCTATTTCCTTTTAACAAAGTCTCAACTATCAATGATACAATACATTTAATGCCAGTAATATCAACAAACATGAATCCAAACATTTGAAAACCAATGACATGTTTACAACAAAGGTCTAATAGAAATCCCAACAATTCTTAAACATACTTTATCTTATATGATAAATTCTTAAACAATTAAGGTTGGAGTAGACATAGTTATCACACATTTTTTTTGTGTGTACAAGAAAAATTTGGCTAGGTCAAATCTTCCTTTGTGCTAGCAGTCTATAGAATTAGACCTTTATTAACGATTGATCATATCAGATAACTAGTATGTCTAAGAATTGTTGGGATTGGTCCTTTGGCGTGTATTAAACAAAATATATAGAATTTTCAGCATATTATTATCATTCTATTTCTTTTTTGTAAACATGCCATCGGTTCAGTTTTGTAACTTCACTATTGTATGAGTGGATTGTGCATGAACAACCAACATTAAACAAGGTGCAAACTCCTCAACACATCTTGGAAACTCCATTCACTTCTACCAAGAATAAAGCATTTAATCCATTCAACATTACATATAATCATTAGACAGTTACATTTTCTGACTGTGTATAGGAACAGTCATGACCAAAATGATCAAAACTACTTTCACCCTTGCACAAGCTATTCCAAACATCAAGTAAAATGAGCAATATGCTATATCAAATCATTCATATTCATAGTAACCATTCAAAGGATCACTTTGTCAATGAATCCTCTGACTGTACCCCTGCGGCAGAGAAAGGAAACTTAGTAAAACTAGTCTATCCCACTGTTTGTGAGGGTACAGTCATTATAAGTCCCTCTCAAACCTCTCCAAACATGTAAGATTGTCTTTAAATACTTTATTGATCTCTTCTAAACATTAACCAAATCAAACCTACATTTGAATCCAGACACAATAACCCCAAAATGAAGGGTTTTGTATCTTTTAATGAATCTCAGTCACTTGTAACGCATATATGGATAGTCAAAATAGTAGTCTCCAAAGCATTCAATAAGTGACTGGATTGTATTTAATACACGCCAAAGGACCAATTGTATGAAATTGTCAATCACATAGCATTTCACTGTTGTATGAGTGGATTGTGTAGGAACAGTTAACATTAAATAAGGAGAAAACTCCTCAACACATCTTGGAAACCATTGAATTCAATAATAAATGAAACCTAACACCAACACTATTCCTTTGATTCACTTCTACCAAGAATAAAGCATTTAATCCATTCAACATTACATATAATCATTAGACAGTTACATTTCCCGACTGTGTACATTTCCTGATTGTGCCATTGGTTTAGTTTTGTAAATTTGTTTTTTGTGTAATTAGTAATTGGTAGATTAAATGCAGATAACACCTTTATAAGTTTAATTAGCATGTTATTATCATATCAAATAAAGTATGTTTAAGAATTGTTAGGACTAGTCCTTTTGCATGTATTAAACATAATTGAATTTTCAGCATATTATTATCAATCTATTTCTTTGTTCTAAACATGCCATTGGTTTAGTTTTGTAGATTTGTTTTTTGTGTTAAATGCATTTTTCGTGAGGAGGGGTCTTGTTCTTAGGAGATTGATGAAGATTGTGCACTTCAAAAACCAATTCATAAGGTACCAATCCATGTTTCCTATTTGCTTTTTTTTTGGTTTGGTAAATCTCCTTATAAGTTTCATGTCCTTTCTTTTGATTACTATGAATGAGATATATATCTTACATTTAACATTCAACTTCTTTACATTTTAGAACATGTAGTGTGTTTTTTGAGGATTTTACCAAATCAACTTTTAACATAAATTGAAAACACCAAACTGATATCTTGCCCTTGCAACATGACAAAATATTTGCATTTGACCAACAACTGCAAGCAATTGAATGATAAGTTCACATACCTGTATCTTTGTAAAATACCTGGAACATCAAAAAGATGGCTAAGTGGCTGCCACCATGATTTTTATCTACTGAATATGGGAAAAAAAAACACCAAAAAGAATCGAATAGAAAACATGATTGGTCATTTTAGAGTGCATTCACACTCGATCAACTTTCACCCGCTCGTTTTCTCCCATTCCTTATCTCTACAATCAAAATAAAAATGATTTGGCCATTTCAAAACAATGAATCGATATCCATGAGCACAAGCACAATAACATCAACTATTTTGATCTGTGGGTATCCTAATGTTGGCAAGAGTTCTTTTATTAATAAGATTACTCTGCAAGCTTGAAGAAGTGATGTATTTTGGAAAATGAAGAGTGGAAAGATGATGATGTTCCTGAGATCATGGATGGACACAATGTTGCAGATAGAATGGGAAGACATCTTTTGAGCCTGGCCCTAGATCCTTCGACAATTGGGGTAGGATCCAGATCCAAGCTAAAAAGATGTTTTCCTTTTTGTTGTGGAATATAGGCTCTACTACTACAACAACGACAAACTACGATGTACATATCACAATAGTTGAGAACCATAAATGTAGGCATCATGGTCACAATTTTTTGGAGACACAACATAATTGAATGCTCTACCTAGAAAATACAACACAACCACTACTCCTCTAGTTCTAAGTTGACACTGCTGGATCCAAAAACCATATATAGATTCCTTATCTTTGGTTTTTGGATCCCACAGTGTCAACTTATAACTGCAGGAGTAGTGGTTGTGTTGCATCATCTGGGTATAGCATTCAATTATGTTTTATCTCCAAACAATTATGACCTTGATGCCTACATTTATGTTTCTTAGCTATTGTGTCCCAGGACCCCTTATGACCCTTTATGACCCTTTATGATCCCTAAGAATACATCTTATAGGTCTTAAATTGTCGTAAAGGGTCATAAGAGGCTCCTAGGAGGGGCTAGGTGAGCTTCCACCTTCACGTGGTTGGCCCTGTAAGTAGAGAATTTTAAACTATTCTCGAAACAAAGAGAAACTCACTAATTTAAGGTCTCAGTCCACGGAGATGTTGAAAAAATGATGAGAATCAATGATGGAGAGTTTTTAGATTATGAGAAGATGTATATGGAGTGGAGGCCATATTGGTACCAGTGCAGAGATGATGATTCAATAACCTACATCTATAAAACCTTCACAATTATCCCTTCTTTGGCCTCCACTCATTCCTCTTCTCAAAATGGTTATCTAGAAACTTTGGATAGTGTTTCTCATCCATGCACAAAATGTGCTAGTGATCATATAAAATTACTTTAGGCCTCCAGTATTTATGAGATGTACAAGTGTAAAATGTTTTTGTGAGACTGTGATCAATTTGTGCAGTGTACATAAATGCAAGGCGGTGATTATTGTCGATGATCGACAGGTAGCTAAGACAGTAGCTAGGACTAAAGATTACACAACTCAAGAGACCATCATAGGTTGTCTCTTTCTTCGGTCTATATTATTGACAGAATGTTTTACCTTTCATTAGCTCATCAAATCTAGGGATTTGAAAGAATTTAATAGAATATTTTCATGAAAATGTATATTATTAAAGTTGACATTGCACAAATTTATCTACTTTGCGCACTTGTATACTATGAAGATGGCCATGCTTCTTTATCACCGTCCTCATAGTCTACAAGTGCACGAAGTAGATAAATTCGTGCAACGTCAACTTAAATAATATACGTTGTCATGAACTTATTCTATTAAACTCTTTCAAATCCCTGGATTTGATGAGCTAATGAAAGGTAAAACATTTTGTCAATAATATAGATCAAAGAAACAGACAAACTATGATGGTCTCTTGAGTTGTGTTAACTTTAATGTGCCTATCCGTCAATTTTTTGACAATTGATAATTAATTCCGACAGCAGTGATATGCTTCCAACAGACAAATGTCAAAGAATCATAATTTACAACAATGTTTCCGATAGTAATGCTATACGTTCGACAGGGAAACCTATCAGAGAATGCTACACAACTGTCGCTCTTCCGACAGTTTAAGTGTCGCAAATAGAAATTTTTGACAGATTCTTTGACAGTAAGGCCATATCACCGATAGGTATATCTATCAGAATTTAGTGCCAACTGTCGCTATTCCAGTAGTACTAATGTCAGAAATATTATTTTTATATTTTCGACAGGTCATGTTATCAGAATTCTGATGGATGAACCACTGAAAATGCCATAACAAAGTTGTTGTCATGTGCAAGTTTTCGACATGAAATGGTGTTGGTAAACTGACGGGTATGTCTTCTATCGTAATTTCCAACACAAAAATGGTGACAGACATATGTGTCAAAATTCTGATAAATGAGCATTGCAAATCCAAAAAATGGCCATCGAAATTTCACCTCAAATGTACTAGTGAGAGTTTAGGGTTTAAGGTTATGATTATGGTTAGGGTAAGGATTTACATCGTAGACACTATTATGGTTAGGTTGGGGTTTTTCTTATGGTTAGGGTTAGTGTTAAGATTAGAGTTATGTTTAGGATTATTGTTAAAATTATATTTAGAGTAAGGTTTTATGTCATGATTAGTGTCATTATTAGGGTTGGAGTTTTGATTAGGGTTAGGATTATGGCTTAGGGTTTAAGATTACGATTATCATTATCGTTAGGGTTAACATCATGCTCATTATTATCCGTTGAGCTAGTGCCTTGATTAGGGTTAGGCTTAAGATAAAGGATTAGGCTCATGCCATGATTATGGTCATGGTATTATTTAGGGATTGAGTTAGGATTAGGGTCTACCAATCAGGATTAGGATTAGGCTTTATCATTTAGAGTGAGTGTTTACCATTTAGGATTAGCATTTTGCATTTATGATTAGTGTTAAGATTAGTGTTTAGTAATCCATTTTAGGATAAAGGGTTTAACATTTAAGATTTAGGATTATGGTTAGGATTAGAATCAGGGTATACTTTTATAGCATGGTTATTATTATAGCTAGGGTTAGGATTTGTATTAGGATTAAGAATGAGGATTAGAGTTAGAATTGTATTTTAGGGTTAGTTTTAGGATTTAACTTTACAATTAGGGTTATAATTAAGGTTTATAATTTAGGATTATGGTTAGAGTGAGGGTTTTGATCATGGTTGCTATTATAGTTATGGTTTGGATTAAGGCTTAGGATTAGGATTATTATCAGGGTTAAGGTTTACATCATGGTTAGTATTATGGTTGGGGTTGGGGTTTTGATTAGGGTTAAGATTAGTGATTAGGATTATCATTAGGTTAGGATTTACATAACGGTTACTATTAGGGTCAAGATTAGGATAAAGGTTTAAGTTCATGGAATGGTTAGTATTATGGTTGTATTTAGGGTTAATTGTAGGATTACAATTTAGCTTTTAGTGGTTAGAATTCAGGTCCAAGGTTTAGCATTTAGGATGAAAGTTTACCATTTAGGTTTATGGTTTAGCTTAGATTTAGGATTTTTGGTTTAGCATTTAGAATTATTGTTTAGCAATTAAGTTTAGGACTAGGGGTTAACATTTAAAATCCATAGTTATAGGTAGGATTAGGGTTAGGGTATGGGTTTAAATAATGGTTAGTATTATGGTTAAGGTTAGGGTTTATATTAGGGTTAGCATTTAGGGTTAGGGTTAGTATTAAGGATTCATATTTATAGTTAGGGTTTAACATTTATGAATAAGGTTAGGATTAAGATTTGTCAATTATGATTATAGTTAGGTATAGGATTTAGGGTTATTTTTAGGATTAGGAGTGGAGTTAAGGTATACACCATGGTTAGGGATAGGGACATGGTTAGGATTAGGATTTGGATTATGGTTAGGGTTACAATTTATATCGTTGTTAGGATTAGCAGTATTATTACAATGAGGATTAGAATTATGGTCAGTGTTATAATTATAATTAAGGTTAGGAATAAGGATATAGTTTTAAATATTCTTTGGTTAGGGTTCAAATTAGGGTTTTGTTAGGGTTCATATTAGGGTTTGGTTAGCATGAAAGTTAGGGTTATGGTTAAGACTCTGGTTATGGTTAGGATTTAAATAGGGATAAAGTAATTTAATCAATGTTACAAATGAAGAATAATTAGGGTTAGATTTGATGTTAGGTTAGGGTTATGATGAAATTAGAGGGAAATTTTTGAGTTATAATTAGTTTTGAAGATAATTTTAAAGTTAGATTTTCATTATTGTTAGGGTTTAATATAATTAGGCTTAGGGTTAGAGTTTAATTAGGGTTATGAATTAAGTATATTAGGGTTAGGGTTAAGTTGAAGGTTAGATTTCAAGCTAGGTTAGATTAGTTATAGTAAGGACTCATATATGTATATATAGAAATTTTATAATATCATTTATGATTAGGCTTATTGTTCAATTTGGTTTAGCGCAAGGGTTAAAATTAGGCTTAGGGTTTAATTTATTAAGAGACCCTATTTTTAAAATTATACTTATATATAATATATAAATTTAAAAAATTTAATTGAACTTAAGCTTATATAGTTTTTGATTAAGTAAAATAGGTTTTACAGGGTTCCTGAAACCCACAACAAAATAAAATGTTGCAGTAACAAGTTCAAAGCTAGGCTAAAGCATTAAAAACAAAGGAACTGGCCACAGAAAGGCTGAACTAAAAGCTACCACAATTAAAGAGTAGACAAAATAGAGAAAAAAGAGGTAGGTACCAGAATTCATGTTAAGCTAGGCTCCTGACCATAGTGACAACATTGCATTCAAGGACCTCCATCTTCTTTGTTGCCTCTTTGACTTTCTCAATGTCATGGGGTCCATGGGAGGCATCATCATCCTTATTTTTCTTTGTTCTGGCTCTGGTTCACTTGCTTGTACCATCTCTAGGCTTCTTCTTATCTTCCTCTGTAGTCCTCTGATCTTCCCTACAGTCCATCTTATCTTCCATTTTTGTTGATTAGTAGCTTTATGTGCTCATTAGATGATTTGAGAATGTTATAGTTTTGTTCAGCAAACCCTTTAGGGTGTCCTCAAGACTGTTCATTTTAGATTCTAGGTGATCAACCCTAGACTCCAAACTATGCTTATGCTCTATGGTTTTGTGATCCTTATAATCAGTGCTCTTAATTTTGTCTTTGAGATCTTCAATTTCATGGAAGAGCCATTTGAAGGACCTGAACTAGTCCAACATGCTATTCTTAGCATTTTTAAGGAGATTCATCTCCATTTCCCTGGCCTTATCACTGAGAACTACCAGAGTGGGGTCAATCAGCTCCTCCTTATAGATTTTGCCATCAGTGTCCTCCAGAGTTTTAGGGTTCACGGCCTCCCTTATGATCCCCATGCGCATAGTGTTGACATTGAAGTTCCTCCAAACCTGTTTGCCTTTTCCATAATCTTGACTTTGGTATTCCCCTCTGGAGATTTCTTTTGAGGTATCATGCTTGATGGTAGACTGGGTAGAGGGATTACCCTGTTCATATTTGGGGTCCTTAGAAATAGGATCTTGAGTTTCATTGTTAGTTTGTGATTGGGGTTGAGGAGGGGGGGAGTTGTCATCGCTGATCGTGAGATCAACAAAGAGACGACCTCAGCAATCCCCCTTAGTGTTGAGGTTATCCCCTTTGGCCTATTCTAGCATTTTTGTGGCTTAACTTAAGCTTATATAGTTATTATTTCAATGATTGATTATATTTTCAGTTAAAAAATTGAAAAAAAAAAAGAAATTAATTTATATGTCTAAGAAAAATTAATATTCCATTTTGTCATTTTTCATGCAAATTAATTCAAATTCTCAATTAAAAGAATTTAAAAAATAATTAAATAAATCAACAGTTAATTTGAATAAATTTAAAACTTAAAGTAATATGAATAAAACCTTTCTAAATTTTTTTTCAAAATATACAAAAAAAAGAAAAATAATGTCTAAATTAAAATCTATGTATTGATATATTATTTCTATTTTAAAAACATTTAAATAGTATTTGTGCAAATCAAATCAAAATTTTGATTAAATTATTATTTTTAATTAGTTTAATTATAACCCTATGTTTTGTTTCATGTGATTTTACATTTTGATGATAATATTTTTTATGCATGCTTCTATCCTATTTGCAATAAATAAATTGGAAAAATCGACAACGAATTGTGGCATCTTAGGGAACAAAACCTTTCCTTTTATTTGATTTTAAGTTTTGAAGATAATGATTTATTACAATTCCCTTTCTATATTTTAAAAATATTTTTAGCATATAAATTATTTGATATTTTAAAATTACCCTAAATTATAATTATAATTTTCTAAAATGTTAGCTATTTTCAAATGGTTAATTGAAAATTCTTGATTATTTTAATATTGAAAAAACTAATATCTAAATATAAATGGAAACTTTCTATTATTTTGTATTCTATTTTCTCTTCTAGAATGCAAATCATATTTCAAATTTCAAATTTTCTATTTTTAATTTTGAATGAAATCTTTTTATATTTTTTCCTCTTTTCATACTAATCACTTATTCTTTTAAATATTGAAGGAAATAGAAGATAAACATATAATAAAAGACTTAATTTATAGTCGTAAATAGTTAGTTCCAACATTCCCAACATTCCCCCCCTTAATACATTGATCCTAAATGATCATACTCACATTGCCCTAGGAACCCCCCCTTAAGGCTTACATAACAAAACGTGCTCTTTAAATAATACGAATACATATTTTGAGAAAATATTCTTTTGAAGTAGTAGATCTTGAACCAAGAAAGGCTCCATCAAGTTGTCTTGTGACCCTTGAAAAGGTGTAGCTTCGAGTTGTGTTCTAAAGCTGTCAATCCCAAACTCTTGAATCACAGTCTTGAATTATTCAACAATGATCCCTAAGAGATGCAACAAATCTCTATCATTGTCTAGTGACCGCAAAAGGGTATAATTCTCGATCATATACTCTGAAGTTCACTGAACAACAATCCATACTGAGCGCAATATAAGTCTCAAACCTATCTCCAAAAGGAATCTTCAACAGACATCCATTCTACAAACTTGTCAACATTAGAAAGCTAAACAAAAATGAAAACCAAAAATGCCAAAAATGCTTCTCATGCAGAACACCATCTCAAAGCGAGAAGCTGACTTGAGATGATGGAAATTCCTCCATCCTCTGATGCCACCAACCTCCAAAAAGATACCATCAAGCATACATCATAGAAGGACGATGACTTTGGCTAACTAGGAAATAAGATATTTCTACTACCTAAACTTGACCTAATACAATCTATATTTTGTGTCTCAAATAGTGGATTTCCATCATGCCTTAACATCTGAATAACACACTTTGGTGCAATATCTTCATGGTAGTTCTATGAGAATACTTTCAAGCCCTTTGTGCAATTAGAAACATTAATCATAAGAACATTCGCACATCCCATACAGTCTATTTTTCCCTCCAAATTTATATCCTTCACATTTGAATGTTTATCAACATGCTCTCTTTTCACCAAAATAACAAATCGGTAGCAACATTTAATGTTAAATGTAATGCTAGAAGTAAATGTCATGAGTGAACTTCAATATCTAATCCAAATGAAAACAAACTGACTTGTAACCAACTTCTCTTATACTTCCATTCTCATCATTTCCGCACAGCTTCGGTTCCTCTTTTGGCTTTTGTTATGTATACGCACAAAGACACTAGATGGTGCACAAATTCTTCAAGGCAATTAAAATATTTCTTAATGGGCTTTTGAAGACTTCAGAAAAATAATGTCACAGTAAAAATTAATTTTGTGGCGGCTGTGTGGATGCATTTTCCTGGTGCTTGTGGCGGTTGTGTAGATGCGTTTTCCATTGAGAATGAGACCAGAACTGCCTTACAAGATTTCTATGAGTGCGCTGCTAAATGAAGTGTAATTGTCGGCATACTTCATTTGACACTCTTGTCAGCATACTTCATTTGACACTCTTTTCTTGAATCAAATGCACACAAATGAAATTGCTATGGTCTGGTCGCCTATACGTTTGTTGTAGGATCTTTGGCTGACTGTAGAGCAATATCTTCATCAACAACTTTCAAGTTCATTAATAACTTCGCTTTGCCACTCTGCCGTGCTGGTACATAGGAAAATAACTTACTTTGTGCACTCACTTGGGAGAGCACGGGCCACTTTGGCACCTCAACAGACACTCATCACTGGGCATATCGTGAAGCACATGTAACCGATTATAACAGTCAACACAACCACTTGAAAACAACTCCAAACAAAACAGCAAAATACCTCCACTGCATGCCAAGCTTATAGTAGTCCATGGAGATAAGTATGTGTACATATAAAATTGATCATCCTATCTAATGCATTCGCAACTGCTAATCTTTCTTTATAATCTTGCGCACCAGGAGAAACTCATCTCACTTTATTCACATAAACGAGGGAAGTTATTGTGTGCACCCATCATTTTATAGGCATAGACTTCAAAGACGCTCTGATACCAAATGAAGGAAATAGAAGATAAGAATATAATAGAAGACTTAATTTATATTCTGATCATACAATAGAATTATATAACGTAGTAAACAGTTAGTTCCATAACTGTTAACTACTTATAGGTGTACGGAGGTGAGTAGTTAATGAAACTGCAATGTATTATGCCAACAAATATTTCGATATTTTTTCCTTTATTTAGTTTGGTTACATTATGTCTTTTTAGAGATTTTTTGCATGTTGAAATTGGAGCATCTATATAGTCATAAGTAAATATTGACACCAATAATTTGACTATATAGATGTACATTTAAATGCTACTCATAGATGCAATTTTTGAATGGTACCTTTACCATTTTAGGAATATCAACAATATTCAACAATCTTTTCAATTCATCATTCTCCCTATCTTGGGCACAATCAGGTACTGGCAACCTTTTTGCTCTATTCAGGGAACAACAACCTAATGGAACTATCAAAATTGTCAAACAGGGTTACATTAGCTTGAATTTGTAAAAGCTCCACCACATTACAACCTAGGTGTCAGTTCCCTACTCTTATATGATATTATTCTTACATGGATATGCCATCTACTAAGCCAGTGGCTATGCCTAAATCACACCATTCTATGTAATGTGCGCACATGCATACACATATTATTTATGTTTCAGAAACAATACAAACAAGGGTTGCGGGGCAGCTAAGTTCCTGCCAAAATTTGGAAGAACAGTTATGCCCTACCAAAATCTAAAATATTGAAAGTAATAAGGTGGTGTCAAATAAAGAGGAGTTGAGAATGACACAATTGTAGCTACTTCTCACCCTTTTCAGGCTTGAATATGAAAGTGGGAAGAGAGAAATGAATGTGGATATGTTCATGTAAATGTTTGCAAGGGTTGTTGTATTGTCATGGTTGGGAGTTAGGGTGGTTGGGGATGAAGGCATAGCTATGTAAAAGGTTGAAAAATCCCCTGAAATTGATTGCAATTTGCTTATTGTAGCAGGATGAAGAACAAACCCCCGAAACCCTGAAATACCACTGGTAGTTTTGTAAGGCTACAATCAGATTCAAAGAGTGCAGCAAAAATAACTCCAAAGATGTAAGGTGGTTGGCTGTGATTTAAGATGGTCTATGGGAGCTGGAAATAAGTGTAGAACAAAGGCCTACAAGGTATCAAACCCTCCCTACGATGGCACCTAAATATAAACCTTGTAAAAGCTGGTCGCTCCACCAAAATAGGAAATTAATATAATCAAACATCCCTTCCAAAGTTCTGCAACAACTCTAAAAGCTGATGGCAACTTTATCCAAAAATCCATTCTAGAAACAATGACTATAAAATGCAAAGTGGGTCGTATAAATCAGAAAAATAACCTTCCTTACAGTTGTGCTTACTCTGGAAAGATGCGGTTAACAAATGCGCTGGAAACTTGCCGTGAACTCTCCAAATATTAGCTCAAACACAACCTTTGTGTGGAGATTCTATAGACATAAAATATGGTTTTGGTTCCCCATTCCAATAATTTTTTAAATTTCATCATAGTTTAATTTTAAAATGAAAATACCAAAGGAGCTAGTAAAAGAATAAAGCATCTAGAATAAAAGGGATTCATAAATAGATAACTAATAAATTCTTCTCATAAACAATATTTAAATTTAGCATACACAACAAGCTCATGTTGAAGGATTTTTCAGCAACTTTTACTGGCATTACAAATGATGAATGGCCTGGAAATGATCTAATCAATGCTTACCACAGAAAATTTGAGTCTCTTTCGATTCTTTAGAATCTCCTTTTTCGGCCTTGAAGCCACTACAATGTGGGATTTTTAAAAAAAATTATACCCTGATGGGGGTTTAGTTGAAAAATACAGCACTACACCTTAAAATAGGTCATGCTTCATTACAAAATTATGCAAAAAGTCAATAGATTTTGTTAGGCTAGGCCTCTAAGAATTTGGAAGAAGGTGACCACTATGTTGGGCAAGTTGTGAACAAAGAAGATTGACCTAGAAGAGGACATAGAAGATCATCATTAAGGCTAATCATATAGTAGCTTCTTTTCAACTACAAACACTCCTTGGAATCACACCACCTACACTTGCAAAGTGATTGTTGAAAATATGATATTAATATTTATTTTGCATAGGTTGGGTGCAAAATTGTAGAATCTTTGTTTTGTTAAAATTCTCCCAGATTGTAAGGAGATCTTGAGGAATCCAATTGAAAATTCAAAAGAGCAGATGAAGGACACTTCCTAGATGGTTGAATATCTGCAAGGATGGCCACCTAACTCCCACTAGAGTGAAAACTAGTAACAAAGCTCTAGATGAGGTGAGAATGATCAAGACTTTGTAACAGTGTTAATAGCAAGATTATCCGCTACCAGTCCTTAAAAAGTACTTTTGCAAAGAAGTTTTGATGGAAGCTGCATAATTTTATATGTTAGAATTGTTGTATGTAGATGTTTCAATTTGGGAGTATTGTATAAAACAAGATAGAAGATGATAATAGTTTGAGAACAAACTAAATTAAGTGTGTAAAATTATAAGAAATCAATAGAATTTCCTTTGTTAATCCAATATTCTCTTATTGTCATATGTCTTTATTGCATGTAATGCTCAGTGATGCTTTCAAGCTATTTTGTAAAGAGGAAATCACCATAGATAAAAGAAACTATGTGAGACAGATAACCAAGTATTAATGTACAAATTTCTCTTACCTGTGTGCTTTTACTACACCCTGTCTACCCACAGATAATTGTAATAGATGAGTTCCTGACTACAGATGAAACAAATATCTTCTTTTGGAAGGCAAGTAATTTCTTCCTAGTGGCCCATATTTTTTAGTGCATGTGAGAAGTTTGTAAGCAGGTCCATTATTTCTTCATCTGCAAACTAATGTTCTCAGATGGTGGCATGTCAAATGAAAATATTATATGCAAGAAAGAATTTATTCATTGTCTCCCCCATTTCTTGACATGTATGCAAGAATGTAGAAACTTAGATAAGGCATGTGGACTCTTTGTATGTTTAGGCTGGGAATGTTTTTAACATTTGAGGAAAAAAAAATGAAACGAAATGGATTGTCTCATGAAACAAGAATGTCAGCTTTGCTACAACATGTAATAATAACCGAACCCTAATCGCCCATTGTTAGGCCTCTGCAAAAATGGTAAGCCCAAAACTTTGATTTGTGCCCACTTCCTCTATATCTGGGCGTTCTCTTGCATAGGAATTCGCAATGCTTCTGATTTGGCCAACGAGAATCTACCAGGGGTGATATTGTACAGGCAACTGTTAAAGCTCGGGCAACTTTGGCTAGCAAACATTGAATAAAAGTATAGCCAGAGGAAAATGAAACGATGTTATTGACTGTCTAAGAAACGTTTAATCATTATTTAACGTTAGGTCTTTTTAAGCAGTTTCTTCCCTTATTTATTATGCCCCATCACACAAATCAAAGGCTGGAGGCTAAACAACAGAGCACATAGCTCACCTGCATGCTAAAAGAAGCATGCAAACAAGCGATGGTAGGAACTTATAACAAAAAATGCAATGCCCTCTGTCGAAATGGTGGCCCCAATACTTTGATATTCGCCAGGCCCTTGCCAGAAATGCCAAATGCTAAGGTCGCATGCGAAGGAGAAAACCCCAACACCTTTGCTTTGGTTTTCAGTCCTTCTCTTGCATTGTAAACCGTGCTCACTCCTCTCGCATTGTAAACCATGGAAGGCTCAGTTCTGTCCATAGAAAATGTTCTAGCATTTGAATTGGGCAGGAGGCCCGTAAAAGTCATTCATCTTTCCTTCACAAATATTGAAGATATATGCGGGAAGAAGGAAATTAAGCAATGCTATTGGTTGAGGGGGTGAATATTAATATCATGTTACGCTCCTAGCCTCCGCAATAATTCTCTACCTTGGAAGGAACTAATATAATGTAATGTGAACTACAACAAATACATTTTAGAACATTTTCTCTCACCAATGAGGCAATATCATCCCAGACGGATCATGCAAACAATTTGGTCAGTGCCCAAGAAAAGCTTGACTTATATGCTTAAAAAAATCAATTAAAAAAATCAATTAATAGAACAAGAAGATCCACTAAAGAATTTGCAAGAAATTGTTAAAGAATAAATTAATTTAACTTTCCATAAAACAATAATTCTAATCTATTTTTTTTCAATTCTAAAGTGCAAATCGAATTCCAGCAAGAGCAAAGTATGGAAAAGAAGCCACATGAAAATATGGAGGGCTTGAAGAAATTGAATGTAACAACTTAAAGATTAAAAATTAATCTTAGCTAGCAACTATACTGGTTGTAACGCCTTTGCAATGGATTTGCAAGGTTCAGCTGATCACCAACTTTAATTCACTATATTCTAAAGTTAAAACTTTTTCAAGACTTCAAACTTGAACCAAAAGTTTATAAACCACAACAAGATTAGGAAACCAACCATGCGTCCTTTTAAAATGTTACTTATGTTATCAAGTTGTTAATGTCTATGAAAATTATGGAACAATTACATGTTATGTAAACCTAAAGTCTTTTTCTAGCAAAATATTTTGCAGAGCTCTTCATCACTGGTTTTGATTTCTTCTTCCAAGTCATCATCCTACTTAGTGGAGAAACCTTTGACCTTGTTGTCGCTTTCTCCATGCCTACCCAGAGTTTGAAATGATAAGATCATTCTGAAATTGCTCGTATTTACAGAATGCCTCCTAATGGAGACTTTGATGTGACTGCGATACTGATAGAACGATTTCTACTATAAGCCTAAACTAATATAAGGTGTGAAGGACACGAGGAGTGACACCATTGGCATAATAATAGTAATATGGTGTTCCGACACAGATGCATCCCTACGCGTTGTTCCTACCCAGATTCATATTGCGATGCTAAGAGATGCTCTCCGAATGTGTCATATATTTACATTTTAGAGGGAGGGCCAGATGACTCTTCCACTTCTGAAAATTACACAATCGATAGTTAAATGTGTATTCAATAATGTAACGTCAGAGCTCTCCAATCGATTGTTCATTTATTGACCATTCGCCTTCACTTTTTAACGGAAAGAAGGAAATATTTGTTTTAAATAACTTTCACGGGATAAACAGATTCGCAGTGTATGTGTCAAGATGTACAAAGAAAATAAAATAAGAAAGTTCCAAAAAATGTCAGTTGTTCGTATTACGCTTTTAGTGGTCTTCCAAATTTTCATATGAATTTTTGAGTCTGTAATTTTCGGCTTTTTTTACATGTGGATTCTTAAGTTTGCATTGGAATTTGAAAGGTTTCTTTGTTTTTACACTATTTTTTTGGATGACCTCTTATATGGTCTTGATGCCATTGTAGGCCTCTCGGCGTAATTAATTAAAATATGCGAAACAAATTATTAGCGATCTATTTAGTGGAAAATCAGCCTGACCATTATGTTTTGTAGGGAGAAATTATGGCTTATGATGCTTTAGCGATTTATAGATTAGACATTTGATTTTAGTGTCTAAATTTTTGCTTTATGTTACTTTCGTTAACATCAGCTTACTATTGGTTAAAAGACTTAAGTGGTAAAATCCACCCTCAGATAGCTTGACTGTCTTTAATGTATATAACAAATTTCTAATTATCCCACAAACATCTTTTAATTTAGTGGAGAGGTTGAGGATTGCGAATGGCCAATATTATGTTGTAATAATCTCAAAATATTTAAGTTTTTTTCTTTTATAATTCATAAAATATTTTTGACTATTTAAAACTATAAACTGGTTGAATTTTGTGAATTTAATGTATCTTATTTCTAGTTACAACTTTAAATTTGAATAGTAATGTGTAATATACGAAGGTGATTTCCAGGCACGAAGGATAACTGGTGAAAGACGTGTTAGATACTTAAGACTAGAGTATTCAGCTAGATTTCCCTAAGCATCTTGTGGGACTCCAAACGGATATGTCTTATCTACTCAAAATATTAGATCTAAGTTCGTGGAATAGTATTGTGAAAGTGTGAGTCAGTGGTATCGGTGGCGTCGGTAAAACCACCATGGCCAAGGGTGTCTACAATATAATTTAAACTGGGTTTGATGCTCATTGCTTTGCAGAGAAAAATAACACCCTTTTGGACATGCAACGGGCAATTCTTAGAAATCTGGCAAATTACCACGGAGATGTTTCAAGTGTTGCTATGGGAAAAGCTCTGATGAGAAACCTATTGCCAGGAGTTCGTGCTCTTGTTATATTGGATGATGTGGATGATTGCAGACACTTGGATGCAGTGAATGTTAGGATTGGAAGGCTAACGGACTTTTGTCTATTGCCACCTTGCCTTTTCAACTGCTCAGTTGTGAGCTTATAAATAAGACTCTCTATTTCATTGTATTCAATTCACTTTTGGGATTAATAAAATTCTTCTACTCTCAGTGTGGACGTAGCCACTATTGTGGTGAACCACGATAAATGTGTGTTCTACGTTCATTTGTAATCTTCTCTGTTACTCTATATTTCTGATTTTTATTTCGAACTTGTTAATTCTACAATTGGTATCAGAGCGAGGTTAATCGCTGGTTGAGATTTCGGTAATTGAAATTTCAGAATCATGGAAGATTTAAGAGTTCAAAAATTCTTTGGGAAGAACTACGGGATATGGAAGATTCAAATAAAGTTTCTGTTAGTCAACAAAGAGCTTTCTCTTACACTTGAAGGAAAAGAAAAGAAACCCTCAGCCATGAAAGATGAAGATTGGAGGAAGCTTGATGAAAAAGCCATGACAATAATCTTTCTTTCATTAGGCAATAATGTATTATATAATGTTTCAGACAAAAATACAGCAAAAGACGTATGGGATAAATTGGCTTCAACATATGCACAAGCATCCGTTGTGAACAAAGTCTTCATCATGAAGAAGTTATACAAGCTTAAGATGAGGGAAGGCGAAGCCATGACAAATCATCTCAATGAGTTTAACACCTTGATCAACCAAGCAAATTCAGTTGGCATGACACAAGACAATGAGAATAAGGCTGTCCTACTGTTATGTTCTCTTCCTAATAGTTGGGATGGGATGGACCTGTGACAACCATAAGCAGTTTAGCATCAACTACCAAGAAGTTGGTCTTTGATGAAGTTTTAGCCACCCTTCTCTCTGAAGATTTGAGGAGAAAGAATGATGAGTCCTCATCTAGTAATGCTCTCACAATGGTGAGCACCGAAAATAGAGGAAGAAGCCAATATAGAGGCAGATTTAATAACAATCAGAGGTCCTAATCTACAAGAAGATAGTAGTCAAGAGGGAGACAAAATGGTTGTTGGTTTTGTGGGAAGGCTGGGCATGTTAAGAAAGATTATAGAAAATATAAGAAGGCACAAGAACAAGTATTGGATAGTCAAGTAAACACAATTTGTGAAAAGGATCCAAGTATCCTAATTCTATCAACAAGTGATACAAAAGCTGATTTGTGGGTAATTGATTTGGGAGCTTCCTTTCATGCTTACTCTCTCATGGATGCATTTACAAATTATCAAGAAGGTGAATTCAGAGAGGTATATTTGGGTGACAACAAAGCATGTAAAATTTTTGGGAAAGGAGATGTTGTCTTGCATCTCGAAGGTGGAGTAAAATTACTTCTCAAAGATGCTAGACATGTTCCTCAATTAAAGAGGAATCTGATTTCAGTCAACCAATTATATACCCAAGGATTTAAAAATGAACTCACAGATACATGAAAAATAGTCAAAGGTTCATTAGCTATTGCTAAAGGAGATAAAACTAGTAGTCTCTATATTTTGAAACCCATCTATAAGGTGGGAGGTGCTTTGACACTTGTGGACAATGATGTTGCACTTTGGCATCAAAGGCTAGGCCAATGAGCAAGAAAGGCCTTGAGGTAATGCTGAATTGTGATCAACTACTAGGTCTCCAATCTACAAATTTGGAGTTTTGTGAGCATTGTCTTCATGGGAAACAAAAGTGAGTCAGTTTCTTGAAGGATGGATATGACAAAAGGACAACACCCTTGGATTTAGTGCATTCAGATGTCTTTAGACCTACAGAGGTAACCTCTTATGGAGGTGCACAATATTTTGTTACTTTTTTTGATGATAGCACCTAAAAGGTATGGGTTTATATGCTTTCTAGAAAATATGATGTATTCTCTAAATTTAAAGTTTTTAAAGCTCTTGTGGAAAATCAGAGTGGTCATAAAATTAAGTGTCTGAAAATGAATAATGGAGGTGAATTTTGTTCATTGGAGTTTAATAAATTTTGTGTAGATCATGGTATAAGATGAATTAAGGTTGTTCCTTATTCCCCAAAAGAAAATCAAGCAGCAGAATGGTTAAATAGAACCATTCTTGAGAAAGCACGGTGTATGCTTTCCAATGCTAGTTTGGGCAAAGAATTTTGGGTGGAAACCTGCAATACATCAGTCTATTTAATCAATAGGTCCCCTTCATCTCATCTAGAGTTTGGCATTCTAGAAGAGGAATGGCCGAAAATGGATTTCATACTCACACATTAAAGTTTTTGGGTGTGAAGCTCGTGTTCATGTCCCAAAAGAAAGAAGGACAAAGCTGGATTTCAAATCACAAAAGGGTATATTTGTGGGATATGGAGAAGACCAATTCAGTTACAGAGTTTGGGATCTAGTTGAAAAGTGAATTATTCGCAGTCGTGATGTCATTTTTAATGAGAAAAATTTTCCAGCTGTCACAAACATTAATAAGTCTGAAGGTGAATAAATTTATTTCAAGGCACTCTCAAATAGTGTTGCCTCTACACATTCAGGAAAAAGTTCTCTACAAACAACTCCAACCTTTGTTTTATTTCCTCCCTCTCAGTCCTCATCAAGTGAGGATGATTACACATGGTAATCTATTCAATGGAGAACATAGAAATATGTTTGATGATAGTCAAAGTCTTTCAGAAAATAAGGGAGAGACCATGCTCTTCCCTTCCCCTCTCCATATCACTTCCAGCCACAACCCTTACGACAATCATGAAACAACTCATGATAGTCTTCAAACACCACATGACAGAGAAGAAATAACTCACGGCAAACATGAAGACTCCGTTCAAGGTAGAGAGAAAATGTCTCAAAGTCATGATAGAGAACTAAGCAATCCTCAGCTACCTCATGGCAGTTTACAGTCACCACACGACAGGAATGAAATAGCTCACGACAGACATGACATAGCTCTCAAAAATCTCCAGCCAAAACACGGAAGTTATGAAACACCTCACGACAGGTTTGACAACTTAATGCTAGCTCACGACATGCATGATACATCACACAAAAATCTCCAGCCTTCACATGGTAGTCAGGAAAGCCACGACAGAGAGATTAATCTGGAGACCAGCTATGGTAGGGAAATAACTCATGGAAGCAAGAACAATTCCATGAACATTCATGGCAGTCATAGCACACCTCACATAGGTGATCAATATATGCCTCCTCTCCAATTCGAGACTCCTAGATCAATGACGGATAAAATGCATGGCGGAACTACTATTAAAATGACTGGGGGAGATGTTGGAGAAGATGAAGGCAGAACCTTTGGTGAAGGCATCATGTCTTCTCTACCTCTTACAAAGGGAGTTAAATAGGGCATTAAATAAGGAATTAAACATCCAAGAGCTATAATTTATGGCTCTCCATTTGAGTTACTTTAGGATCAAACAGAAGGTGTCGAACCTCAATTAAGAAGATCAACCAGACAAAGAAAAATGCTAGCCAAATACTATGATTATGAGTTATTATTCGCTGAAGAAGCAGAGCCTTCAATTCTTGTCTCAGAATTGGTAGAACCATCAACATTTAAATCTTCTCTCAAAGATGTTAACAGTGATAAATGGAAAACATCAATGCATGAGGAGATGGACTCTTTACTCAAAAATCAAACTTGGGACTTAGTATCTCTCCCACCAGATCGAAGACCACTTAGAAACAAGTAGGTATACCTGTTAAAAGAAGAAGATGAAGGTAGAAAATGCTTCAAGGCCAGATTGGTGGTAAAGGGGTTTGATCAAGAAAAGGGGAAAGATTTTAATGAGATCTTCTCACCGGTTGTCAAAATGACAACTATCCAAACGGTCTTAGGATTAGAAGCAGCATGGGATCTTGAGTTGGAACATCTTAATGTGAAGACCGCATTCCTACACAGTGATGTAGAAGAAGAGTTATATATGGAGCAGCCTCAAGGATTCATTAAGAAGGCACAAGAGCACCTTTATTGCAAGCTAAATCAGAGTTTGTATGGCCTCAAACAAGCTCCAAGATAGTGGCACATAAAATTTGATCGCTTCATGGCTAAAAAAATTTCACAAGATGTGGATCAGACCCATGTGTCTACTTCAAGAGACTTCCTAATGGTGAATTCGTCATTCTCCTTTATGTTGATGACATGTTAATGGCTGGCACAAACAAAAGAATAGTTAATGAGTTAAAGGATAAATTGGCAAGAAAGTTTGATATGAAGGACTTAGGGGCAGCCAAGAAGATTCTTGGCATGATGATCACAAGAGACAGGAAGAAGAAGGAAATCACATTATCTCAAAAACAATACATTGATAAAGTTATTGAGAGGTTTGGCATGGCTGATGTTAAAGTTGCCCCCCTTCCTCTTGCTAGTCACTTCCGCTTAAGTTATGAATTGTGTCCAAAAACATAAGAAGAAATAGACTTCATGGAGAAAATTCCTTATAAATCTGCAGTTGGAAGCATTATGTATGTGATGGTTTCTACTTGCCCTGACATTGCTCATGCGGTGGGAGTTCTGAACAAATTCATGAGCAATCCCAAGAAGGCTCATTAGGAAGTTGTTAAGTGGATACTAAGATATCTAAAAGGAATTTCAGATTATGCATTATGCTTTGGAGGAAATAAGGTTCAGCTGCAAGGTTACAATGATTCTGATCATGCCGGAGACCTAGACAAATGAAGGTCTACCACTGGATATACCTTCACATTTGTTGGATTTTCCATCAATTGGGCTTCAAGGTTGCAGCATTGCATTGCTCTATCTTTAGCTGAGGCTAAATACTTGGCTCTTTCTGAAGGTGAAATGGAAATTATTTGTCTTCAGTGATTGCTTGGTGACTTGAAAGTGCATCAAAATGAGTATAAACTATTTTGTGACAATCGTAGTGCTAACTTCATGGCTCATAATCATGCTTCACAATGTCGCTCTAAGCACATTGATGCACATGCTCACTTTGTTCGTCATGCAATTGAAGAAGGAAAGATGGAATTTGTCAAGATTGACACTAAGATCAATCTAGTAGATATATTCACAAAATTTGTAACCAAAGAGAAGTTTGAATGTGCAAGCACTAGTAGAATTTGGGAAATAAATGACCAGGTAACTAAAACTTTTAGTGACGTGACTAAAAATTTTAGTCACTTGACTAAAAATGATCATGTTCTACCATTTCTTTAGTCACGTGACTAAAACTGATCATTTTCTACAGATATAAATGACTAAATAAATGATCAATTTGGTCATCGGATAAAATCACAACTAAAATGACTAAATAAATGAATATATTTAGGCATCATTTTTATAACAACCTTTTTATTAGATTTGTTGGTACCCATCTTAAGATGTTTAGTATTCTATTTTACAAATAAGGGCACAACTAATTATTATCATCTCTATGTAAACATGAAGCAAGATGAAAAAGGGTGAATATAGACTTTGGTGCCACAACTGTAATAGGCATTCTTGTTGGGTTTCTATATGGTGGCAACAGAGAAGCAATTGCATCAGCTATAAGTTATTATAAGTTGTTTTGTCAAATCAGTTATGAATATATGTTTTGGGTAGAAGCAAAAAGTTGGGTGCCAATTCCGCAAAAGTCCGCGGCTTGAAAATTTGCGCCGCTTGAAACGGGCATCCGTTTTTTAAAAACAGGTGCTCGTTTTAGGCTCAGACATCCGATCCGAAATTCAAAAAATGGGTACCCATTTTTCTAGAAACAGGCACCCGTTTGTTGAAAAATGGGTACCCGTTTCTAAAAAAAAAATTTAATTTTTTTTAATTTAAAATGTTTTTTTAAACACATTTTTTTAAATTTATGAAACGGGTGCCCTTTTTTTAAATTTAAATAACAGGTGCCCGTTTTTTAAAATATGCACGCAGGATTTTTCACTCTGCCTCAATTTTTGGTTTGGGATAGGTTTGGTGAGACCAAGCCTATGTCTTAGCCTCCAAAATTTTGGCTAAGGCATTGGAATAAAAATTTTAAGGCTTACCGTAATTTTTTGAAGCCCTTCTGGATCGATTTTTTTGACAAAATAAAAACCCATTAAAGATCTCACTATCACGATTCTAAAAATATAAATTTCATAATAATATGGTTATTTTTACTATTTTTACATTATTTATTAGTTGATAGTGGTACATAAACGTAAAATAGTGAGGCTCACTAAAACTTTAATAACTTTTTAATTTTTAAGTATTTTTAAAAATAAATTATATGTCATCAATCTAGATTCAATTCTTTTGAATTTAAAAAAAAGAAATTTTGAAAAAAAGAAAAATTATATTAAATTATGGTGGCCGTACACGAGAGGTTTGAAAAATAACCTTTATTGTTAATTAAAAATTAATAAAAAATAATTTACAAAACAAAAAAATAAGAAAAAATATTCTCATCAATATTCTATGTCTTAGGTATCTTCCCTAAAAAGGATTTAAAAAAATTCATTTATTTGTGTCAAAATATGGTGGTTGTACACGAATGTGGTATGGTCCTGAAACAGGCATTTTGAAAAAGTGGTTTTCAAATATGCCTATCAAAATATAATTTATACCATGTGGGTATTAAAATAAATTATATATTTGAAAAGTAGACTCCAAGTACTACAATTTCTATTAGTGAATTTTTCTGAGATTCAATCTCTAAGTGCCTCAAATTTTGAGATCAATTCAGATAAATTTTGAAAAATAGGAAAAACACTTCCACTTTTTGCAAAAAATTGGCACCCAACTTCTTGCAGCCACCCTTTTCTTTGCCAGTCTCCATTTTCTTAATAAACATTTAAACTTGTATTGGGTTTGTTTCTAATGCTGATAGTTTTTGAAGTTGGAAGTTTATTTCCTCAAAAAGGTATGGTTAGAGATGTAGTGCTCAAATATCAAGTGGCTCAATAGATATGATGTTTTCCTTTTGCCTCAAAATTATCCCTCAAACTCCTCTCTCAAGTCATACGTGATCATTGCTAGTTTTGAAAAGACACACAATTGCTAAAAATAGCCTCCATAATTGTCCATAATGTATGCAAATTCAAAACTCTCCAAAAATCTCATAACACCCTAAAAAATCCAATTGAGCTTCTTTATTTTTCATTATTATTGCATTTTAAACTTAATGTTTATTAAATAGATTTATAATTAACCAATTGATAAAAATTAATTACATTATAATTTTTATGTAATAATAAAAGGAAAAATAATATTTCATTTTATCTTAGAATTTATAAATAAATAAATAATAATAACATTTTATTAATTTCTCTTCAATAGATGTTATCATTATTTTATTTTATCTAAAAGTACAAATTAATAACAAGTGACATCAAGCCTCACTTGTCAAAATTCGCATATTGACAAGATATATTAAAATGAATTTAAAAAATCAAAAAGAAAAGGCACTTTGTAGCAGCAGTACTCTAATCCTACCCCACCATTTTCTTTTCATCTTTTGTCTCTATTCAGTCTGGGCTGCCATGGAAAAATGCTAGGGTAGGGAAGAGAAATTGAGATCTCCACAAAGCTTCATGTTCCAGACATGGGTCTAATGGTGAGTTCTTGCTACTTTTCCCTTTTATTCTTTCTGCATATGATTTTCCCATAAATTTCCTCTGGAAAATAGTCATAGTGTGATTATAGCTTTCTATACCTTGTGATGCTCATTAATGTTTTAGCTATAGACAGCCCTGAAGGCTATAGAAACAAGAGGCTTTCTCTTCTATGAGCTCTAAGGCTTAATTTGATCATAAAATTGTGCAAACATATGGATCACTTGAGATAATCCTATATTTCCTCCATGGCTCAAACAAGGGTTTTAAGACATGATTTGTGCCCTTTTGGGCTTGACATTCCAAATAACAACAAAAACCTAGCTTAAATCTTTTTCTTAGTATTTTCTTGAGTTTTCTTGGACTAAATTTCACATACCTATTTACATCTAGGTCGCAGTTTATCTTATTGAAACTCTATATAGCCATCAACGACATTAGGAGGCTTTTGTAAAATATGCTATGTTTAGTATAAACTAGGGCTTCATTGTATACTCAAGCTTCCTTGTTTCCATCTGTTGATTTCTTTGGAGATTTCCTTATTTCCAAAAGGTTGCAACCTTATGTATCTGATTTTCTAATGGTCTCCATATTTGCTAAGCAACTGAAACATTTCAGAAAACTTTACTCTACATTGTTAGGAATTCAAGTAAAAGCCTAATTACTTTTGGGCCTAATATGGATTACCTTATGCAATTTTACTCCAAGAGGAATGTCATGAATTTGGATTTACTTGAATTTTATCTTTAACAATTTGAGCAATCTCCATTTCTGCAGTATACGCTGGAAAACATTATTGAGTTTCAACTGTCAAAATCCCCTCCAACTTACTAGAACACCAATACACAATAACATGGCAAAACTCTGGGCGCTACTTCATTTCATCATGACAACACTATTTGATAGCCATGAATGGTTCAATGAATGGTTCTTAAAAGGGCATAATATCACTCCCATAGTTCCTATAGTGACATGTGTTATGAGTTATCAGGTAATATTTTCAATAAATAACTTAAATTCTGATATGGTTTTTGATATCTGTTGCAGCATTGAGAATCATGCTAAGCATGGAGGGACACTGAATGAACACTAACTTAGTATATTGGTAAGTCTTGCTATCAAATTCTTTGAAATCTTTTCAGAATGAAATTTAAGGAAATGAAAGAAATTTATCTTATTTAGAGGGTTAGAGAGGTCTGAGGTTTGTGGTTTTAATTTGCATTGAGTTTACTTACATACACAACTTATGAGAGCTATCCTATCATTGAAAATCAATAAATATTTCATGTCATTTATGTTTCTCACACTTAGATGTTTGAATGACAATCATATTAAATTTGTTTTGCTAGCTTCATGTGGCATTGCAAATTTCATTTCTACTTCATACTTCCAAAAGTTTTTCATGTAAAACTAACTAGTGACTATGATCGTTTAATTACCAGCATGCTGTCTTGAAACCTTTTTTGTTGTGTTGAGTTAAGAAGGACATGATTATAGAGATGACCAGAAAAAAGGAAGTTACTGTGAACTGTAAATTGAGTTCTCAAGAGGAGGCATTTTATTAGGCTATCCAGAACAAAATCCCAGCTGTAGAATTGCTGGGGAGTAATCGTCTCTCTGACAAAAAATTTCTTAACCTCATGAACATTGTTATATAGTTAAGGAAGGTATCTTCATGTTTCTTTGGATAGTGGTGCTGTTAGGAATACTCTACTAGGCATATTTCTTGGTTTTAATTTATAGTAGAATATTGGACAAATTTCATTTTAGCAAAAAGGAAGAAGTTTGGGTAAGGAATGTAGCAAGAGTAATATGATTTTGATACTTGAATAGAAAATTATTTCAGTACACATAGTAAACTAAACTTAATTACTGTCTACAATTTTTGCACAACATTAAAGGCTATCTATAACATCACATATTTTCCAGAGAAAAACACAAGATATTTATTTATTGAACTCAATTTATTGTATCCCAACACCGTTCACAATTTTTGCACAATGGCTTACTTACATGAGATACTTTTTGTTTCTTGGCTAGTGGGTTTACTTATTTCTTTATCCTTTCTTTTTGCTCTTTGATATAGAAATAATATCTAACTTATTTTACAATACCTGCTTACAATCAACAAACTATAACCTCAGTCATGTGGATCATGTCATGCTGATGACTGCTATGCAAGCTTGGTTTAGAATGCTTCTCATGTTCAAGCTGACAGAATAGAAACCTCTCACATTTGTAACCTAATGCTTCTTGTATCTGGTGGACTTTTTCTAGTCTCATTAATAGCCTGGGTTCAAGCTCAGTTGAGAATGCATCTTGTGTTCAAACTGACAGAATAGAAATCCCTCATATATAGAACCTAAGCGGGTTGTGGAAATAACTAAATGTGTGAGGGTCTTACACATGCTGTTAGTGGTCCAACAATGTAAGTTAGGACTCTCTTTGAAACACAAGTTGAAACTTAAATGGGCTACTTTGTGATCCCACTCCATTTTTATTGATCTTAATTTTCCATTGTACATTCAACCGACTTACATATATGAGCATGAGTTAGAAACCTTCTCCTTGAACATTTAAGGATAATTAATGCTTTAATGTGATTAATACATTTTTGCCTAATATGCATCAATTATTTCTTGTGAATAATATATGAGCATGAATTAGAAAGCTTCTTGTCCTTTGATACTAGTTCATCTAATTATTAGATAAATCTACATAAACTAGTTGTTAAATGTAGTTTTAAATGATTACATCGTTACAAGTTTTGGACTAAAATCTAGTTTTCTTGTATTCTTCATAATGGATAACAAAGTCAGATTCATATACTAATTTTGCAATTTCCCTTATCATTGTATTTATGGATGGTGAAGGGAATATAACGTATTTACAATTTTTTCAATTTAGTTGTGGATGATATAGATCCTTCAAATGATAATACAAATTCTATACTAAGAATATTTTGTAGAGTCCAACGAAAACAGGGTCCTACACATGCTATTAGTGGTTAAAAATTGTAACTCTATCTCTTTGATTAGAACTCTTGCAATGATGTTTTCTATGGTTATTGCTCTGCATTAGGGTAAATGGTAGTTAGGACTTTCTTTGAAATCCAAGTTGAAACTTATGGGCTTGTTTGTTATCCCACTCCATTTATTGATTCTACTTTACTGTTGTACATTCAGTACAAACTTATGGGCTAGTTTGTTATCCAACTCCATTTGTATTGATTCTAATTAGAAAAATTCAAGTAGAATCCCTCTACAAGGTTGGGAAATCCACCAAAAAGTGTAAAATATAGGGGGGTTGATTTGGAGAGAGGTTACCTAATTGTGCCCTTAAAATTCATTGTTTAGTGTTCATAAAAATTTTCTTGCTACAATTGTAGGAAGGTCTAGTTCATAATATCATCAGATTATAAACTTACAAAAATTTGTTGTTTCTACAATTCCAAATAATTACATCATTATAGGTTCTGGACTGGAATCTGGTTTTCTTGTATTTTTCATAATGGATAACAAAGTTAGATTCATATATTAATTTTTCAATTTCCCTCATTGCCGTAGTTATTGGGTGATGAAAGGGATATAAAGTAGTCACAATTGTTGCAATTTAGTTGTGGATGATGGAGATCCTTCAAATGACAATACAAGTTCTCTACTAAGAATATTTCCTAGTATCCGACAACAATAGGGTCTTGCACATAGTATTGGTGGCTCAACAATGTTACCCTATGTCTTTAAGTAGAACTGGAATGAAGTTTTCTGAAATGAGAAAATTCACTATTTTGATTTTGCATTTGGGTAAATGGTAGTTAGGACTCTATTTGAAATGCAAAGTTGAAACTTAAATGGACCTGTTTGTGATTTCACTACATTTCTATCTATTCTACTTTTCCAGTGTACACTCTATTGACACGCATGAGCATCAATTAGAAAGCTTCTTGTAGAAAGTTTAAGGATAATTTAATGCTTTAAAGTGGTTAATGCATTTCCACCTAATATCATAAGTTATTTTTAAGCCTTAAAGATATAATGAAGTGAGATTCCAATACAGGCATGCAATGCTGGACTTGATGAGAGTTCATATAACTGATCTAGAAAAGAAGAGATGTAAATTTCATTATGACCTACTTCATATATCACAAGTAGCTGCTCTAGAAGGAAGCCATATTTTTAGAATAACTAACCCAGTGTCTAAATTTTCTACATTCTTAAGTATTGAGTTGATCTTCTCTAGCATAACTAATCCATTTGTATTTGCTATAAAATCATCTTTGTCAGCCTTCCCACATCAACTTCACTATATGGGGTTAAGATTCTTTATATAATGGACATTTTTTCCTTTAATTACACAGAATTGTAAGGCTTGCATCCTTTATACATGAATTATTTAAGTTAATAGTATAGAAAAAATTTCTAGGATTGGATTGATGTCAGATGTAATAATTTAGAGAAGCTACAATAATTGAAATTGATGTGCTTGATAAGGTTGACATGAATGAATAAAAATGGATCTGGTACATATATGTGTCTAATTCTTTAGATTTTTTTCATAACCATTTTGTTTGATTACCTCCCTTTGTCCATGTTTCTTATGTGTGCTGTTCCTTTTTCTTAGGCAAAGATTTAACATTTACTTAATAGAAATGATCAATATAAATGAATTGCAATAAAAATATAGATTGAATGATTAATATTGATAGGTTTTCTCATTTCTCTCAAGAACCATGGTTCATCTTTAAGTCAGATAGCCATCTGGGCAATTCATTGAGTAGATTGGAGTTGATGCCATTGTCTATTGAAATTCTAAAGGTACAAGTGGGTATTTCCCTTAATGTCCTATTTTGGGCTACTTCAAATTGAAAAGTGGGTTTGTAGATGTTGCACTTTTAGCTTCGTGTCAAATTAGTTAGTGGGGTTGTAGTTGTTACGCTTGTAGCTTCTTGTTTTTGTTCCTAAGAAACTTTCACCACTACTTGTTCTTCTTATGCCTTGGTGGTAATGCATATGATGTTCTACATTGTAGACATTAAGGTTTAGTTGAATTTTACATTATCTATAATGAAGACTGCTTAGTATCATAAAGTGGATTTATTTCAAATATTTCTCTGACTTTTTCTGAATATTCAATAATATGCAGGCAACTAGCATTGGTAGAGATATCACATTTTTGTAGAAGCACAAGTTAAAAATAATACGGCAAAGAAAATTGTAAGGTAAATCAAGAGATGTTTAGGGAAAAATTTGTGACTTCTTTTGGCTCTTGCAAGAATTCAAAGTCTTTCTAGTTAAACATTTAATTTATGGATGAATTTGTCTTGTGAGACTTGATGATTCTTTCTAGTTGTACGTATAATCTATTGACTAATTCAAGATTTTATTTTTTATCAGATGATTGCAATTTATTTTATTTAGTATAGCTGTTGTAACTATCCTTGGAACACATGGAAGTATATTTGATATTCGTTACAACTTCATGGAGTTTCTTGTACTACACACTTACTAAGATTTAATATGTTATGTTGGAGAAGCTTAAAAGATATTGTTATTAAACGTAGGAAATAATGGAGAACTTAGAGATGGATTACATGTTTTTTGAATTCCAAAGTTATTTCTAGCCGTAGCAAGTTCTCTTATTCATCATTATTGTATGAACCAACCCAAAACAATCAAAAGATGATTGATTTTAATGGCATGTATTATGCGCATTGTTCTTCTTAATTTACAATGTTTACTATGGGATTATTACTTTTAGCATGGTGTATTGTAGTAGGTGGAGAGAAATGGTAGATGAATGGATGAAATGCAATGGAAAATTTGGGGTGCTCTCATGTTGAATCAAACTAATATTTTTTCCCATTGTTTTCTTCTTCCATTCTTTTCATAGGTCTTGTGAAAGCGCAACTTTTATAATATACATAAGTTTTCCTATTTTAGCAATGCAAGAAGTTTATAAAATAGAGCAACCAGAATATCAATGCTATTTGAAGCTAGGTGAGAGTCACTATAGCAAATAGGAAACTGCAACAAAAAAAAAAGAAAAAAATTAGGTGTTTGAAAGATATACTCAAAATCAGTCAGATAGAGAGCTTCAAGATAATCCGATGAGCACAAATCCCATTGCCTTCAATGCTGGTTGTAGAATATGGCGAGTTGTAAGCTAACAATGGTTGACTTCAAAATTTAAATTTGATGTAGATGTTTTTCTATTACAGTTATTTAGTATTTTTAAGCACAAATGATGTACCTTGGACTTGATTCGAAATTTGTAGCATGTTGAGATATTTATGTGTTCATTTTTGAATATCTCACAAATTATGTTTATCTAGAGTTAGGTTTATGAAAGCATTTCAAATGAAGACATTTAGGAACCACCGACAGACAATTCAATTTCATTCAGTTACAAATATTCTTTCTTTATGTGATTGTCCCTTTCTGTCAAATGTTTGGTTATTTCTCCCTGCCTGTTTAATTTTTTTTGAAGTGTTTGTTTTTTTTTGGTTGTCAATAATGTGCATGTTGGTTTTTCTTTTCATCTTATTTTGCATTTTTTTAGTAGACTAGAGAGAGATGGAGCAACCAAGGGTGAAATCTTCTTCTAGGTAATTCTTAATAACAAGAAAGAGCTAATCATTGGTTATAAAGAGCATTCATTCTAGATAGTTTTCATGTCTTAGTAGTTTTCATCCTCTTAATAGAAACTCCTTGATCATGTTCTTCCTCACCTTTCTCACCATTCATACATTTTTTATCCTTATTTCCATTATATGTCAAAATTGAATAATATGCACTTAATAACCACTTCCATCATCTTCTTCCTTAAACTTTAAACCAAATAATACAATGTCTTAGAGTCACTCCTTAACATGGCCATTGAAGACACCCACCGATTCAATTTATTTGTTTACTTATTTTCCGCAAGCTTTCCTCACTTTGGCTGGATGCGGTCATGAGTTGTCCTTCTAGGTAGTTTTGTGCACGGTATAAATCTATATGGTAGTTATTTTCTGCAATATCTATCTCAGACTCTGAAGTTTTCTCCAAGCTTTTTGAAGAGGTCAACGTTGTGAATGCATTTGCGAGGACAAGATTTTTCAAAGTTGTGAATTTAGGATAGTTGGATGGATGATATGCGATGCTATCAAATAGTATTAGTATCCTCTTCGTATTAGTATCCTTTGAAGCTTTTTTTGTTGCTTGCATTATGATGACATTGGTGGACATGACATATTTGATCTTGGAGATAATTTAATGCTTTAATGTGATTAATACACTTTCACGTGATATCCATTATTTATTTTTTTCCTTGTTGGAATATAATGAAGTGAGAATTCAATGCAGGTCCTGGCAAGAGTTCACATAACTGGTGTAGAGAAGAAGAGATGGGAAGCTCCTTATGATTGTTAGTACCTGCTATAGAAGGAAGCCATATTTCCAGAATATCTAACCCAATGTTTGAGTTCTTTGTGTTCTCAGAAAATGGGTTAATCTTCTCCTACACAACTAATCCATTTGGATTTGCTATCAACAACTAGTCTGACAACCTTCCCACATTAGCTTCAGTATATGGATTTAAGATTCTTTATACATCTAACATTGTAGCCTTTCATTTAATCACAGGTTTGTTAGATTCCTGTCCTTTTTACATGGATTTGAGAAATAAAGTTTTGGCTCATGGAGTTCTATTGATGAACAACTATGGTAATGATGTTTTTATTCTAGAAGTAAGCTAACATATAAGGTTATTGGGGGTTTTGTTGACTTTTGCAGGTTTGTCTCCATCAGATGTGGTCCAACAAATATTGACCTCATAGGACATATTGCCGCAACACCCTATTGGGCTTCTGGTATGTCTTTACATTCCTTGCTCTACAGTTTTTTGGTGTAGCATTGTATTGTTTATTGGCTTTCAAATTTTTTATAGAACCTACAAATCATCTAGACTCTAGAATAGTGATCTAAACTATCAAATAACTAATATTTGTTTGGTTATGTATTTTAACGAGTAGTGATGTTTGTTTACCATTGGAATCTAGTAGTTTTACTTTAGCGTTTAATATTCTCTTTGGATTCCCCTTTTTGGAAGCTCTGGTAGGTATGCTGGATTATTTATTTTCTTTATTATTTCAAATGGGATACAAGGATATGATTTTAGTTGGCTTCATGTAAGAAAATTTTATAAAATAGAGAATGGAATCCCAATTTCTAGTATTGAGATTCTTGGAATGATTTGGAATTTCATTAGATAGGTGCCATTGTTTTACTAGGGAAAAAACTGACACATCTGTGGACTGTAATAATACAGAAAAATCTTCCAGGTGGATTGTATTAACACAAAGAAGCTGCAATCATTGGAGTTGATGAGGTTGACATGAATGATTTAAAATGGGATTCGATAACATTTTAGATTGTTTTCATCACCATTTTGTGTGACTAATGCCTTTAATCTGTGTGTTTCTAGTGTATCACATTCCTTTTTCTATGATGACTTTTTTAAGAGTTATTTTAATCTAGATGTTTTGTGTGTATACCATTCATTTGGTTATGAAGATTCTTTATCTTTTGTGATTGTGCATTTCTATCAATGTTTTGTTATGTCTTTTGTCACAACTTCTTGATCCCTCACCTTTTCTCACACCATTTTCATCCTTAATTTCATTATATTTAGGACTTGAATAATATTCACTTAATACTCATTTCCATCATCTCCTGGTATAAAATTTAAACCAAATACTTCAATATCTATCTCACTCACCCCTATACCTTGGCGATTGAAGGCACCCATCAATCCTTAATTTCATGAGGTTTCTCACTAGAATAAATAAAAATGATGTTCGACTGATGGATGGTACTTTGTAGCCTTTTCTCTATCTAAATAGTCCTGAGACCACATTTTATCAAATAGTTTTATACACCCTTAGTATTATTACCCTTTAGTTTAACCATATGAATGGTAGGCACAACTACAAGTGATGATGAAGGGGTCAACATAGAAATAAGTATTCTCAATGGAGAGATGAATCTTTCCCAATTAATGATCACGTTTAGTCTTGATCTCCTTCCATTTGCAGTTATTTCAATTTCAATTCTAGCACCAACTTGAGGCCTTAGATCATAGCTTTCACTACAACCACATCATTAGTGTTTATGCCGAAATCTCAGCTATAGCTATAGTATTATGTTATGTGGTGTGTAAACTATAAAAATATTTGCATAATGATCATTATTTAATATTTAATTCATGGATTTTTTAAGAGGATGTGTTGTAAGGTATCAATCATTTCCTCACAAATTCTCCAAAATTTAATTTCTCTGTTGATAACAGAGAAAATTCTACAATTGTTTTAACTGGCTAGGTGTAAGACTAAGAAAGTAGAATCACCTATGAAATAATTGTCTTGTAGGCTAACTATGTATATCTGGCTATCACTACTACAAGGTAGCATGTGGCAGTTGGGGTGGACAATTAAGAGAATACAAATTTATTCATACACTGTCTATCAATAATGTTTCCTTTTGTATCTTACTCTATAAAGTGCATGAGAGAGGATGAGCTCATCTATGCTAATCATTTATCTTGTCTCATATTTATTGCTTTTTAAATAGATCATGAAAGGAAAAATAGTGCGCTTGTAAGAACCTAAGAATGAATGCTATGTTGCAAGCTCAAAAACATTGATGATTTCATGCATTCTAGTAAGAATTCCAAAAATGTCAAAGGATGCAGAAATGGATCAGAAAATGTATGTATGTGGCAATATAGATAACCAACAGTGTTCTATAAAAGACTTTAGGGGTTAGATCATATAGAATAATTTTATCTATTAGTAGAGGGTCTAAGCAAGAGAGGTAGTTGATTTGCAGGTTTATAGAAAGAGCACCCTAAAAGTTTATAATAGTGAAGTGTATGGTTATCAGGCAGGTTGGTAATCCTGTTCTAATGGCAGATTTTGATAATTTGGTAGTTATTGTAGTTTCCCTCCTTTCACTACCCATTGTGCTTTTTATGGTGATAAAGTTGAAGTACCCCATCTACAATAGTTCCAGGAAGAAAAGGATGAATCTGCCGCCTGACACTATGGGTTAACCTTTCTTGGGTCAAACTATATAATACTTGAAACCTCATTTATCTACCTCACTAGGAAGATTTATGGAAGAGAATTGCTCTAGGTATTATGCAATTGAAGGATAGGAAGTCACCACTGAATTTGTTTGTAAACATGTTCTTTATGTAGTCCATTAAGTTATTATGCATAGCTTCTGGTAATTGTTGCATCACGTAGTTTGATCTAAAACATTGAGAAAAAAAATTTCCACAATGAATATCAAAATTTATGCACAATAATGAGTTTGTTTCCTTTTTTTCATTAAAATATTGTTCTAATGTCATAATCATAAATATGGCAGGCATGGGAAGATATTCAAATCTCATGTTTTTGGGAACCCTACAGTGGTGTTTGCAGATCTAGAGCTGAACAAGTTTATACTGCAGAATGAAGGAAGACTATTTGAATGCAGCTATCGAAGTACTATTGGGGGAATTCTAGGCAAATGGTCTATGCTAGTTCTTGTTGGGGACATGCACAAACAAATGAGAAGTATAGCCCTTAATTTCATGAGCAATAAAATGATGAGAAGTAGGCTACTTGATGATATAGAAATGCAGACTCTGCTTACTCTCAAGTCATGGGAAAAGATATTGGAGTAGCCTTTCTCTGTGCAATCTGAGACCAAAAAGGTGCTTAAATTAATATTAGTCAACTAAATGTAGTTATTTTGTCAGGATTTGTTTCTTTTACAGTATCCATGTTGTTTAGATTATGTTTGTTTAACCCATCCATGAAAAGTATTTAGAGCGAATACTTAGCATTTGTATCAAATTAAAGATTACATTGATCATTATTATGTAAAGGGTCTGCCAGATCTATGAAACATATAGACTATTTATTTTTAACCATGTGAGTCCTTATTCTTTTGTTGTTTTCTTATATCTTGATGATGGATCAAAGTATGATCTAAAATATTGATATAAAATATTATACAAAATTTGGTATAGAAATTACATACAATCAATTAAATCCACATTGCAAGACCATATAGTGTTTTTCATGCTAACAACATTTTTAGGACTACAGATGAATGTTAACATCTGACAAAATAATGATAAACTATAGTTTACTTTCAATCTGATGGCAAACAAATATTGAGCTTCAATAGCGGAGAGCCTGAGACAAATGAATTGATGAAGGAATACTTCACCTTCATGAAGGGAGTTATCTCTGGACCCATAAATTTTCCAGGGACAAGTTACAAGAGAGCTCTCAAGGTAAGTAAAACTTAGAAAATAGGGAGCTCTAATATAAAAATTTTATTGCATTCAATGCTAAGAGATTTCTACAATCTATCATATAAAACAAAGAATGTTGTTTTTAGATTCAATAGCATACATTTTCGCATCAGGATGAGCTAATAATGCTTGCATGATAACAGTCTAGATAAAAAATACTAGGAGTGAAAAAGATAATAGAGGAGAGAAAGAAAAAACTTGATACACATTATGACAATCTTCTCAACAATGTTATGAAGGATGGATGGCTTTCAACATAGCAGATATTGGATCTCATTCTTAATATTCTCTTTGCTGGTCATGAAACTTCACCAGTTGCCTTAACTCTTTGCCTTTATTTTCTTCTCAAGTTCCCTTCAGTAATTGACTCTCTCAGGGTATGTGGGGACATGTAAGAAAATACTGTACTATTACTATGCTACTTGACTTTTGGTTGACTAAATTGATGTAATTAAAATATAATGCATTGTTGATGTAGTTAGAACATTTAGATATAGCTAGAAGAAAACAACAGTAGGAGCCCAAAGATCTAAGGTTAAACTAGGATGATTATAAAAGGATGGAGTTTACACATAATGTGAGTTGAGATGCATTTTATTTAAATATTATTTAGTTTAATGATGAAATAATCAGTAGAAAATTTATATTTTATTGATGTAGTAAATATATATCTTATTTTTATTGATCAAAATAACTTTTGACTCTTAAATTGAATAGTAGTTTAATACCAACCATTTATAATCATTGTATTTGTTAATAGATTGACAATTTTAAATAATATATATGATCTCTAAACATTTCTTAATAGATATTAATAATTATTAATAATTTTGTGTTGTTGATAGGTTATCAATGAGACATTGAGGCTTGGGAATGTAGTTTTCTTTGTTCATCGAAAAGTATTGAAAGATGTTAATTTCAAAGGTTAGTGGGTCATCACTGTTTCTTTTTCATGAACTTTTTTCTACCATTACAATCAAAGTTATACACACTTTAATCCTTACATTATTACAAGCAGGGAAAACCTAGATACTCTGATATCTGAATATAACATGAGAATTATGATATGTTTGTAGTTGGGGTCTTTTTAAAAATAATGATAAATTTGATGAAATTGTAGATATAATGATATGCCCAACCTTCTGAATTTGAAGTAAACTTTTGAAGCATTTTGATTGCATCCATGATGCTAAATTAATATTTGAAATATACTTCTTCTCTACATTTTGCAAGGCATAAGTATGAAAATTTTGATCACTTAAGCCTATTGAACATATTGATGGCCAGTTGGAAAAGAGACAAATTCAATTCAGGGCTATGTATCAGCATTATGAATCAAGAAGAATAGGACATAATAATTACACACTGAAAATCCTTCATGTATTGCTGCTAACCTTGGAAACCTTCAACCATCTTTCCAGAAATTTCTTCACATGCCTGAAAAAGTTAGATAAATGAGCCATTATTCTACTGAAAATATCAGAGGCAGCCTTGTTTTGAAATTCAAAAATCAATTACCTTTATTTAGGTGGTAAGTACTCTGTGCATGCTCTAGACTTTTCTTTATTGCTTTAAAGTTTAAAGCAATGGTAGAAATCACTTATGTTGTTTCCACTCTTTGACTGATTTGGCAGAGTCAACTAGTGGCTTTTCCATGGGAAATTTTATAAGAAATTTGTCATTTGGTCTTCATGCAAAGTTTGCTAATGGTTTTGCCACCCAAGATATGTGCCACTCTTATGACTGATTGGTCTTTATGCTAGATGTCAATTCATAACCATTTTTCCACTTTTTTAACCTTGGAGGCAATTCACTTAGGTTTCAGCCCTGTTTATCACTCAGATGTTGATCACTAATGCTTTAGCTAGATTTTTTATCATGTTTCACACTGAATTTGGGTGTCTTTTCCATTCACTTTGTGCATCTCATTAAGATTGTTTGTTGTCCTTGCTTGCTGGGCTTGCCTTCAATTTGACATGTTTTTAAGAGCTTTGGCAGAGTTCAGGTTAACTTGAAACACACAAAGGTGAACCACTTTTGGCCTAATTTCTTTCCTTGAAAGGCAAGTTGTAATCTCAAATGATATTGCAAATGTTAATGTTTTAGGTCGAGTTTTGAGATGGTGACACCAATAAAAATTTGTACCAACTTTTCCCTTAAATATTTCAAGTTACCTTGGCATGTTTCACTTGTATTTCTGCCATATATCCTGATTTCTAGGCATGGATTTGTAAAGGCAAAACTCTCCCAGTTGTGCACGAGTTTTACATGATGCTTTCTTTGCAATTTTGATGCACACTTTACTTATGTGGTTTCCACATAGTTAAAAGTTGATTTGATTCAAAGTATCTTATGGTGTTCGCCAAGATTAAAGGTGTAACTTTTAGTTTTTTGCCATTCAAAAGTGCATCTCATTCAATTTGAAACCCCTGTTAAATGTTAGGCACGTGTCACATAAATCTCTACTACCTTTCTAGCATGCCTTGTGAAATGTTTTGGTTGTATTGTCGCATTAGAGGTGTGCTATTTGACTTCCTTTTACACTTTGGTTGAGATCATGGAAGACTTCGCCCATCTTTGTAGGGAACATTAGTGGCTTAGCCATGCAAAATGTGTGCCCCACTTAGACTTCATGCATCTTAGTCATTTCTTTGGTAGGATTCACTAAAGCTGCTCCCAATTTATTCCTTAGGTGGACTTTCATAAAATCTTTCCATGTGCCCCACTTAGACCTGATGTATCCCATTGATTTCTTTGGTAGGATTCACTAAAGATGTTGCCTATTCCTTCCTCATGTGGAATTTCATAAAATCTTTGCATTTACTTGACTCGAGCAGAGGGCAACTAAGTTTTTGCCAGCATGAGAAACTTTGAGAGGATCTTGCCCACCACTTTGCCACTTTTCCCCTTTGAAACCCTCATTGCCTATGTTAGTTCATACATGTCTTTTGAGTTTTATTGCTGCATTCATCACCATCATAAATATCATCATTTTTATCTAGAATATTAAAACCTTGATCACCCTACAAAACTAATGAGCCAAAACTCAAGGCTATGACATGAAACCTTGTTGCTGGGCTAGAGAACACTATCACTAACCTTGACCTTGACACATAAATGATGATAAATTCATGATAGAGACATACATCAAGTAGTAAAAACATTGAGTTTTGTATGGATACCAATAAAGATAATGTAATAAATAAGATGAGAAATTAGTTGATTAGATAAGATTGAAAAATAGCTATGTCAAGGGACCCATTTAGAAATTTTATGTCCTCAATATCTGGTAGGAAAATAGTCATGTGGCATAAACTAAGAATGTTGATTGATGTGCAAAAGGATTGATGTTTTACCAGTAACTCATCTCCAAAATAATGATTTAAATAGATTCTAATATACATAGAAGTGTCTTTTGACCTGAGAAAGAAAACAATGGATTGTGGAAATTGATGTGGCCTACATTTGCGTCCAATAGATAGTTTGTAGCTCAAATATGCATTCTTTATAATTTATGGAAACAAGATGCAAAGAATTTTGCAACAAGATACAAAGGCCCAGTCATAGTCATTCTATAGATTAGAATTCAAAATATCCTTTCTAGGAATAAAATCCTACATATGCCCATCTACTTAAGGGTTGTAGGTTATATTTAAGGTGATAACTTCTAGGCTGTTATCTTGAGTATGCCATCTCAAAACAACTTGAGGAACTTAGATTCTTAAAATGACATCTAGAAGTGATCTTTTGAGGTAAATGATTATTTGTTATTGAGGTTTGAAATTGTCATCTATGTTATTAGATTATTTTTAGTGTAGTGCATGAATGTTGAAGGAAATATATTTGTAATTTAGCACCCTTTGCTTTAGATGGAGGAAATTTAGTGCTCTCAAAAAGAAATGAACTATCTACTTATTTGGGGGATAATCTAATGTTGCAGAAGACTTGGTAAGCAAAATTCTCTACATTGTTTTTCCTACAGATATCATCTTTAGCAATAAGTATAGAAAAAGCATTTGTTATCCGATGTAAAGAGAATAACAAGAATAGGAGTTGAGCTTTTTTCAGAAACTAGCATGCTTTAATGTAGATGAAGAGTTCTTCTGAAGAAGGATTATTTACATTAAAGGATGATTACATTGAAAGAAAGATGTGACCTTTGAGAACATAATATTGTTACAAATAGACTAGAGGTTACCTTTCTTCCCATCTGAGAAATAAAATAATTTGAATGTTGGATTATCATGAGTCATGCAATAAATTTGAGATCCAACTTGGCTAACTAAAAGATATGCTATTGTATTTAGGAATCCTCTCCCTCAAAAAATATAGGGTTGATGTAGGAGAATCCTTGGCCTATTGGCAATCTTGCATCACCCAAAAATATTTCCTTTCAGTTTGTTCCTGTTAGCCAGTTTTTGTGTATTTAGTGGCATTTCTTTGAGTTGGATCATTTGTTGTTGCAGACCTCAGTGTATGTTTAGGACATCATGTTTTACTTATGTCTAGGTTTGCACCTCAATCTGATACTTCCCAGTGGAGTTATCTTGGATTTATGTTTGGGCATGTATGTTCTTCATGCTCTAATGGTTAGTTGGATTTTTCTGATCTTATGAAGCAATTTCCCAATTGGCAAAGCTTTGTGGCTCATATGACGATGTTCCTTGATCTTAGGCCGATGTCTCTGTTGGATCGCATGTTATTTCAACAACTTGGCATCAAGAACCTTATGATTTGGCTCCTAACCTATATTTATGTATTATGTTTTCTTGTTCTTGGAAAATGTGATAGATCTTGGCCGGTATGTTTCTTGTGGAGGGTCTATATATTGAGGCATTCGATCTTTGACTTTGGGCAAATTTGGAGTTTGAGCCTACTATTTCTGAAATTAGTTGATTCCATTTATGTAGGGAGCTATGAACTCAAGTTCATGGATGATTTTTCATACATAGATCTAGTAAGTTTGAAAGGCAACATACTTCTCATTTATAGTGTGCATATGATTCTTGAATATTAATTGTTTGGCCTAGTGCCTTTTTTAAAGAAAGTTCTGCAATAATATAGTACTTTTGTCTCAAATATTTTAGGTTGATGGGAGTATTGCATCGAAACAAGGAATTCATTTTGTTTTCACGAATGGTTCTAGAATTATATTCTGTCTATCAGTTAGTGTTTTTTTATTTATCACCTTTGTTTGGCTACTCATTTTATTTCTTTAGATAGAAGCCTATCCTATGAATAGTAGGATTTGTTGTTACTATTAATAACTCTCTGGACAAAAGCTCTGAAATATTAAAAAAAATTCTTAAAATCCATTCATCTTGGTGCTTATGCACACAACATTTGCCCATTTCCCCCTCTGCTATTATGATAGGCCTTTAAAAGACCTTTTTCACTATCGAGTGATGTCAAAGCAATCATGTCCTATCTGGTAAGGAAAGTTAGTAGCATACACTTTTACACTTTATTCGAGCAACATAAAACTTCTTCTCTATTATTGTAGAAGAAAAGGCAATATCATAATATTGACCAAGGATTTTCTATTCTTAATAACAAGGATTGTCAAATTATTTAAGTTGAATCACTGTACTATTTGTACTTTAGGTCTGACATTTCTTCTCTAGTAAAATATTTGGTGATTAACAATGAGGGATCTAATCTATAGGGCATAGGTTTAGCTAGTGCTACAATTAGACTTTATGTGGAGCAGTATGAGCAAGATGTAACTAAGCATGATATGAATGCACAAGAAGCCTTGAAACCTTTAATTGGTGAGTTTTTTGGTCTGCAAAATAGTATAAGGTAATCTATCAAAGATTGTATCTAACAAGAGTAATTTGTGTCTTTGTTAGAATTTTTTAAAACATTTTTTATAAATTTATTTGATTTTCAAAGAAAATAGTTAACATTGTATTTTAAGAAAGTAACATTGAAGTAGTCGATTTAGTTACTTTTATTGTTTTTTTGTGACCTAGGTATTTGGTCGTAATTGGGAAACTAAAGTGTTCAAACAATGATTAGTGATTCCAATGCATTACTGACTTGTGGTATCCTTAAGTAGTTTTAAGGTCAATGTTTAATATTTTGTGTTTTCCAGCTATGATAAGAAAGATGCTACATTATTAGTTATTAATATATCTTTATAAGGATTAGTATATACCACAAATAAGAGATCTTGGAAAATGTCTATCAATTTTTATAAGTTGAATTTAGTGTGTATCAAATTTCCTTAATAATACTAATTTTATGATTGATGTATTGGATAGAAGTGCAATAGATTGGTAGGTTATCAGGATTGTGGACCTCTAAAGCAGTAAAGCTTTTGATGGGTTAATTGGGAGTTAAAATGTAGAAGGTATGATCATTGGTACATACTTTATATCTATTTAATGTGGTTGGTTTCCCTAAAGATATATGCTTGTCATTATAATAAGGGGAACAAACCACATGTAATGTATTTTTCAATGGCATCATTCACTTCATTCATATATTGCACATTGAATAACTTCACCATTGAGTTTAAAGTATCACTATTCATCCTCCTCTTAAGCTTTGCTATCCTTGAACTATAGATGGAAAAACTTAAAATCATGTTTAGTGGAAAGTACTAGTATACATGGTATGACTATTCTTGAAAAGGTACTAGCTCAATGGAAGAGCACCTACGTTACAAGTAGGAGGATGATGGTTCGATTCCATCATGCCTTAATATGACTAAATTAATGACTAAATATATGACTAAATATATGACCAAATAAATGACCAAATAAATGACAAAATAAATGACAAAATAAATGACCAAATAAATGACCAAATAAACTACCAAATGACCAAATAAATGACTAAATAAACTACCGAATGACCAAATAAATTACCAAATGACTATTATACACTAAGTTTGCACCCTTGGTTCAAGCTCTCTTGGTCTTGATAACCTAGTATAACATGGGAATCATCTCTAGGTTGTGGGACCAATGCTAACTAAGATGAGACCTCCAGGTTCAAGGCTGGTTCCTCTTGGATAATCACCTTAATTTTCTCTTCAACATGAAAGTAAATTCTTGAGGGGAAAGGGATAGAAGGAATGCTGAAAGGGAAATAACTGAAAGCAAACTACCTACTAGGTGGTACACTGAAATGATATGAACATAATATATTGACCAAATTAGCATGAACTATCAGATCTAATAGAACACAATCTTCCTAAACAGGCTTGCATTAGTGTTTCATAGAGGGGTCTGAACAAAAGACACAGACTGTGACCTACAAGCAAAGGTTCTCTTCAGAAAAAGGGCAGAGGAATGAGATAGAAAGACAGGGGGTTGAAGTATACCCACAAACTCATTCAAATCAAATCAGACACAATAATACACATATAAGCTAAAAGAAAGAAGGGGTTTGGAACTCTAAGATTTCTCTAATCAAGCTGCCAGTATATCATACTCAAATAAGAGAAATATAGACAAGGGAAAGACTTGAGGGTGGAACAAATGCCACAGAAAGCCTCTATTAAATCTGATAAATCAATGAAAGATTACCAACTGTAAGAGCTAGAGGGTAGAACAAATGCCACTAATAGCTCCTAAGAAAGAAGAACTCTTTTTACAAAAAGTAAACTCTACACTCTAAGAGCTCTAAAACTAATATATACATCTCCTCTATTACACACAGGTCCGAGAAAAAAAATATAATTAGGGTTACATAGATTTTCATAGAATAATGGAAACCCTAATTCTATCATTTCTAATCATAAATACATCATTGAAATATCTTGGCCGATCAGATATCTATCCTTGCACATAATTTCATCATCATTGTACCTTTGGAAGGTCATCCATTCCATCTACCTCTCTGCAAGTCGGGGCATCATAACTTCTCAAATCAGATCTCTTGCAAATATTTGAATTTTTTTTAAAATATAAATGGTCACAAGTGGCACCTAGCTTATACATCTATCAGTTGTTGAGATTCAAACTTTAATCTCACTTTAAAACAGGGCCACCAGATTTTATCTAGTTTACCCGAGCACTGCCTCAAACTTTAACCTTAACTCTGGCATTCACTTAGGTTCCATTTTCCCTTTAGTCGCTAAATCTCCTGACCTTTTAATTAACTCTAGCTTATTCTAGCAATTCAAAAACAAGAATTGATCCTTACTTGATCTGGCAGTGGTCCCTTTCACTAGGAGATTACCTGACTAAAGGTAATCTCGTAATCATCAAATAGAAAGAATATTCTCTTTTTCATTGGGCGATCACCCGACTGAGCTTACAAACCAGGGCCCATCCTACTACTTGTCATCATACCACTGGCCTTTGACTGAAAACTTTCCACATCATAAGCTCATGACCAATTAGAAGCATACACCCTAGCAATATCTGACAGCAGACCCACTGGGAAAAACTAACACAATCCTTGTCACTATCTAGCTTGGCCAATTAGAAATGAGCACCAATTACAAAACCTGACACCGGTCCCATCATGACATCAAATTCCTTCATTTGGAAGATCAGACGGTTGTCGCAATGTTGTGAAGATTAATCCTTGAGCACCTTTCCCTTGCGATATCTTGACAACCATAGATCTTGACCAAGCTTTAACTTGTTGAGCGACCAAGACCGCCAGACATAAATCAAACTGCTCACTGAATCGTTGAAATAAAGACTTAACGGCCTAAAAAATTGGGGATTGGGCGACTACATCCTTGAAGAATTGGGCCCCGCCTTGCCATGTGTCACTCTTTTATTTTCTTTTGACTGCTCTATCAGCTCTGACAACTGCCAACTGTTCTAATATTACTTAACCTATCATTGACCATGGACAATCTAGAGATTGGGTGACTTTATAAAATTCTAAGTCTCGTGATCTTTTGCTAACCCTGGGTTCAATCACGAGACTACCCGGTTGAAGTGAAAATCACTGAGTCCCTAGATATAAAGGGAATATTCCATCCGATCAGGAGATTAAGAGATAAAAGGGAGTCGTGGGATTGGGAAATAGAAAGGTATATTCGGCTGAGCCTTAGAGATGTCACGAACAGCCAATCACAAAAAAGTGCACACGCAAAATGAAGACTTGAGTGACTGAAAAAGGTAATGGCAAAATAGAACAGGCCATAGGGTTTCTAGGGTTTTTCTTCTCAAACGGTCATAATTTGAAATTTAATGACTATCCACCTAGAGAGTAAACATTTAGCAGAGACCAGAGGAAAAAATGTTGAACCATGAAAAACACAAGGTCCTCAATAGGGCTTAAAAAATGAAGACTTCTGGATAGAGCCCAGGCTATGGCCAAAGTTGTATGGAACATGAAATTTTGGGTAACAACAAGCAAATAAACGACCAAATAAATGACTAAATATATGACCAAATCAATGACCAAATAAATGACTAAAATAGTTTAGTCATAAAGTTGGTCATGAGATAAATTATCAGCAATAAACTACCACTCATCACATGACCAAATTTGGTCATTTATCTACAATTTTTTATACCTTATTTGGTCATATATTGTTGTTTTTGTACTAGTGAAGAACTTCTCTTGGACTTGTTAAGCTCAAGTAAGTCAGCATGTAGAGTAGGGGAATGCCTGGTCAATTGAAATATGCATTGACTTCCGGTGGGAGTTTGTTAGGATTGGAAGGCCAACGGACTTTTGTCTATTGCTGCCTTGCCTTTTCAACTGCTCAGTTGTGAGCTTATAAATAAGAGTCTATTTCATTGTATTCAATTCAGTTTTGAGGTTAATAAAATTCTTCTACTCTTAGTGTGGATGTAGTCACTATTGTGGTGAACCATGATAAATTATGTGTTCTATGTTTATTTGTAATCGGCTCTGTTATTTTGTATTTCTATTTTTTATTTCAAACTCATTAATTCTATAGTGAATGGGTAGTCAAATCATCATTACATCCTTAGTCAAAAACATACTCAATTTTTCTAAGGTTGATTTAGTTCTTCAAATGAGTGGGCTAATGGAGGGTGAAGCTCTTTAATTGTTCTACTGGCATGCTTTCTCAAAGTTGTTACTAGAGGTCCCCTACAAAAAGCTTTCTACAAGAATTACAAGAGCCTGTTGAGGCCATCCTCTTTCATTATAGGTTATTGGAGCACATTTGTTTGATAAGAGGGAGCTCCACAACATTCAATGTTGGGAAGAAGCTCTCCATAACATTGGGGAAAATCAAGAAATTTCAAGAGTCCTTTGAATCAGTTATGATCAACTTAGTTATGTTGAGAAGCACATATTTCATGATATAGCTTGTTGCTTTACTGGTGAAAGAAAAAATGATGCTATTACCTACTGGGAAGTTTGATACCCAAAGAGAGTTCAAACAGCCCTCAAAAACCTTTTGTTGAAAATGCATATAAACTACAGTGGCTCTCAAGTTCTCCTCGATATGCATGACCCTTTGCAAGCAATGGGAAGAATAGTTCAAGAGTAGGTTGATAATAATAGAAGACTCTGGCTATCTAAGTATGCACATAGAGGTCTGATTACGTATAGAGAAAAGGGATTGAAAATGCTTGTTTGCATAGGAGAGAATGGAAGAGAGCTTGTTAGCTTGCATAGAATGAAAAACAAAAAAATAGTTGACAACATTGGAAACTTTAGGATAAAAAGAAAAAATTGGGAACTAAGTGATACATATAGATGGTTAACATTAAGAAAAAAATTCCAGCTAGAGAGCAATTTGTACCAAGTCAAGATTTTAACTGTAGAGTTGTGCGCAAGTCTTACAAGAATCCCAAAAACACTTGGCAACTTGATGAAACTCCAATGCTTGTACTTCTAGGACTGTGTAATTCTCACGACACTTCCAATACTTCATGGCTACTTCTCATAGTTGAAGGGGTTATATTTTTGTAGTTGTACCAATTTGACAAGACTTCCTAATACTGTGGGCTACCTATGTAGCTAAAAATGTTGGATTTGCAATGTTGTGATGCTCTAAAATCCTTCTTGAGAGTCTAGGTTATTTAGCTCCGCTGGAAGGCACCGGCTAGGTACAACATATTTGCATCAGTCTTCCATGCCCTCATCCAATGCCACGCCATGTTTCCTTCGTACTCTATCCTTAGATTATAAATGTGTTATGATTTAATACTTATTTTATATATTAAAAGTATAACATGCTAAATTTTAGTTAATTCCTTATCTTTTATATTGGTTAAACTAGTAATTGCAACTTGGTATGCAATTTGTATGCCAAATATATGTAAACAAAATGTAAAATTGTTATTGTGGGCTTGACTAATAAGAGAAATGTTTTTAATGGATGAAATAATAATTTTTAGTGTTCATCTTATTTGAAGGATTAATATTGGCTAAAAATGGAGGTTTTCATCAGGTTCATATAGAATGAGACTCAATGGTTGTAATTTCAGCATGTCTTAATCGAGTCTCTCATAACTAGAAATTGACTTACATTCTTCAGAAAATTTGGCAATTACTAGATTCCTTTCAAGAAGTCTAGATTTCTCATACCTTATGGTAGGGAAACCAATTAGTAGATCACTTGGAAAACAAAGGGTGTGATGGTCTGGAGATAATATCTTTGAATTATGATGCAATCTTAAAATAGGACACCAAGTTACATGACATCTACAACCTTGATAGATCGGCATATAGAGATTCATCTTCAAATGTACAGGTGTGAAACTTTTCATGATGCAGATACGCATTTGGGGTTCATTTCTTGGTGATAGATAATGATAGTTTAAAAATATTTCACATGGCAGTACGGCTAAACTTGTGTGGCAGAGTGGAATGCTGATATAATGAGTGGAAATCATTAAATAGGACACTAAATAGCAAGATTTAGTTTATGCAGAAATGACATCTTTTTCATCAGAGCAAATCATGAATTTGATAACCTAAATTATTGGGTGAGGTGGTCATTGGGTACACTAAAGCAATATTTCATAGGAGATGGGATAAGTACCATTGGTTTGTGATAATCTATGTCCTTATTTAGGTATAAGCGGTAGAATTAAGAGACATGAATTATATGTCGTCAATTCCTTTTTCCTTGTGTGTATAATAACTTGATTACATGTGTGGCTCAAATGTGTGTTGAGAGGAAGTACACTCCTAGAATATTTTATGAGAATTCTTCATTCCCTAGGTACAAGCTAAGATCATTTCACTTCATCCCTGAGATTTGGGGGGATTTGACGGACATGGTAATTTATGGCTTGAATGATGGGAGTGCATCTACGGCTCTATTTATTTACTTATACACATTCACACACTAGCCAATTTGTTTAATTCAAATTGCAACAATGGAGCTGAGGTCTGCGTATATTTTGAAGTGTAGACAATGTGGCAGGTATCACCATGATGTGTTTCCAAGAAATTATAGATTCAGGCTACAAGCTTCAGAGATGGAAGAGGTCTTGCCTATGAACATTGATGAGGTCTCCTTGGATGTCATGTTTGTTTTCCACTCACTGAGGATTTGGTCTGCTATCCGCATAATTATTGGGGAAGAAATCTTGGCACCGCACGTTCATCGGTTCTTCTTCCCAGTACAACTTGTTGCCATCTTCCTGTCCAATGCTTTGGATCTCATTCAATCAGTGCCCCTATTTGTCTCCTTGGTAGAGAAAGTCATCAACCCAATTTATTTGTAGAATAACGAGCTTATGTGGCTGTTACAGAAATATGATCTTTGGGATAGACTAGCATTAGTTGGCGGTTTATTCTCCCACCAGGAATTGTTCACAAATCATGATTTCATGCTGGTCTATGTTAGTATCAAACGTTCCTTGGAGAAACAGGATGCAAGGTATACAGAAAATACTCTCCGCTCGGTGAATCAGCACCTATGGTTTCATATGGTGGATGCAATCAAAACTAAATTTAACGCGTTATTAGATCTTCTCGAATTCCCAAACTCTCCCCCATCTTAGACAGAAAATCTGATCCATTCATGCCCTTTTTCTTGTGGGCATTCAGCAAGTAAGATGGAAGTGATGTCGGACCTTAATGTCCATCCTTTGGGTATGGGGATGGATTCTTCAAAGGGAATTTAGCCTACATATATTGCTGCAAATGGAGCACTCGGTCCTCAAGCTTCGGCTGGTGCTCCTGGTTGGCTTCCTGGTTCAGCACTTGAGGGTGAAACTTCGCATCTAGCTACATCAGAATTTGTGGTGGTAGCTGCTTCTGAACCCATGGGTTGGTCTTTGCATGTTTCAGAGTCTCTGGATGTGGGTTGGGGATTGGAGGACATGATTGAATAATGCTCCAGTGTTGAGCTTTTTAAAAAAATTTGATGACTTTTTGTTAAGTTAGTGACTAATTTTGTGATGTAAGTTTTTTGGAACATAGGTTCCTTAGTGGGTTTTGAAATGTGTAGTCGACTTGCACATAGCACACAACTGGAACTTTCTGAGATATGTGCTAATTTTGTAAATGACTAAGTGCCTACTCGGTATCTTATATAACTGCATATGTAACTGAATATTCTCGAATATATACTTGTATATATAACAATGATCCCAGGGTTTCTTACTGGTTCTTCCAAGGGGGAGTTATTGAACCATATTATTTATAAAATATGGTGGACATCCAACTTTTGCTTAAAATAAAAAATAAAAAAATTTAGTGTTGAAATGTTTGATTCTAAATACCAATTACATTAATATTCAAAATATGATTTACTAATAAAAACATAATTATGTATTATTCAAAATATAAATGAAATGTAAAACTTATTATTATTGATTGTTTGACCATTAAATAAATATTATTTTAAATCTTGAGAATTCCAACTTTAATACCCAATGAACCTTATCGCTAACTCTAACCCTAATTCAACTATAATATAATGAAATTTTAAAATGTAACAAAAGAATGGATCTTCTAAGATCAATTTTTGTAAATTATTTTAATATAATAAAATTTTAAAATATAACAAATTTTTAACTAAATATTGTAAATAAAATAAATGTAAATTATTTCTTATTTATTTAAAGAATATTATAGATAGTTTTATAATAATTTTAAAATAAAATTTTCTCAAATCATTTTTTCACACTATATTAATATATTGAAATTTTAAAATACAACAATTTTTTAACTAAATGTTGTAAAGGAAAAATAAGTGTAAATTGTTTCTTATTTATTTAAAGAATATTGTAGATAGTTTTATAATAATTTTTATTTTATTTAGTTTTTATAATAATAATTAAATGTAAATATTTTTTAATATAATTATTCACTACATAAAAATTGTAAACTAAAACTATTATTTTTGTTTTATGACTTTCATTAATACTATAAAATATTAAAATTATTTTAATACAATGAAACTATAAATTAGCAACAATGCATAAAATTTTAACTACAAATGAATTGTTCTAGATTGAAATTAAGTTTTGAGTTATAGTTGGAGCTTTAGGGTTAAAATTAGACTTGTACTATCTCTAACCCTAATTAAAACTTAGGAACTCCAATCTCAACACCAATTGAACCCTAGAACTAACTCTAACCCTAATTCAACTATAACCCTAACCCAAAATTTATGCTAGAATTACACTCATTTATGATACTGCTATTAGAATTCAACTTTAGAGTTTTTTTAGTTCAACTCATTAACCCATCCTAGTTCATTTACTTGATTTGTTTTCATTATATACTAATTATAAAAACTACTAGTACTACTTCATTTATTTGATTTATTTTCATTATATATTAATTCTAAAATTATTTTAATTATAATTATAAATTTTTTTTCATAATTTTATTAAATATAATTTATAAATTTGAAGTTTTCCCAAAAATAAGTGAAGTTTTGGACCATTAAAATTTAGGAATTGCAACCTCAACAATAATTGAACCCTAGAAATGACTAATTATAGTACTAATTATATTTATATTAGAAATTTTGTGTAACATTTTAGCAATTTCTGTTGGATATCAGCCTACTAGACATTAGATCAGTGGCCCTAAAACAAATCATTGGGCAAAGGAGTCATCTCAAGAACACAAGGACCTTCTTGACAGAGAGAGGAACAAAATTGTGCTCGAACACTTCTTGAAAAGTAGGAAAAACTAACCTAGAAAGCAGGGATAGGAAAATAAGGAAACATGTTATAGAAATTTACAAGAAAGGATTAACCTCAAAACAAGGCTTCAAGTGGAATCCATTAACTGATATAGGCAAGGCATCTCCTCCAAAAGTTGATAGCTGAAAAGCATTAGGCCCTTTGCACTCAGTGATGATAAATGGACCTCCCCAAAAGGAATCAAATTTTGTATGTCTGTAAGGCTTATATCTGAACTCATCCCACTTGAAGACTACATCTCCAACTTTGAAGCTTCTGGCCCTGGCTCTCTTATCAAAACTCTTCTTTCTTTTTATTTGATGGAACTCCATATCTTTCATGGGTTTATCTCTGAGTTCCTCTAACTCCATCAGCTGAGCATATCTAATTTGTAAGGGATCCCCTTCAAATAGGACGTATTGAGTGGCTAAGTCCAAAGCTGGCAATTCAGTTGAAATGGATAACTTAGCCTCTCTACCATACACTAACATATAAGGAGAATTCCCAATGATCTTCTTCAGGGTTATCCTGTCTACCCATAAGGAAAATTTTAATTTAGTATGCCAATCTCTTTGGTTATCATGTAGAGTCTTCTTGATTATCCTAATCAAGTTCTCATTAGTTGATTCTACCAAACCATTGCCCTAAGGGTAGTAATTTAAACTTGTATTCAGATAAATGCCATTTTTTATTGCCCATTCTAAGACTTTAAGGCCTGTGAATGCCAATGCATTATCTAATATTATGGAGTCTAGAGTGCGGAATCTGTGAATTATATCATCATGAAAACTTAAGACAACACTCTCATTTGATTCTTTTGATGCAACTGCTTCTATCCATCTAGTGAAATAATCAGTTGCAATGATTATCCACTTATAGCTTGCACTAGACAGAGGATTAATCATGCCAATAAAGTCTATGCCCCATTTTATGAAAGGTTTCTCTATTCTGATTGGCTGAAGGGGAGGAACTGCAAGCCTTTCTTTGCCTATAAACATGGCACATTTGATGCATTTTCTCACATAATCATGACTATCCTTAAAGATAGATGGCCAATAGTATCCAGCCCTCATGATTTTAAAAGCAGTAGTCCTAGGAGAAAAGTGACCTCTAGAAGGTCCATCATGAAATTCAAATAGGACATCTGCTATATTTTTTGAATCAATACATCTTAAAAGGACACCATTGTGATCTTTTTTGAAAATAACTTCATCTATCAGCACAAAGGGAACAGATTGTAATCTACAATATCTTCTTTTTGCTGAATCTAGGTCAGTAGGACATTGTCCTGTCTTCAAAAAATGAATCATGTTAGGCAGCCAACCCACTGCCTTGGCATGTTCTTCTATAGAATGCACAACTAGAGATGCATCCATTTTCTCTGATTTCTTTTAACTCTCATCCTCTGCCAAATGCTCACAAAGACCTCTTCCTTTAACCAGCTTGGTGGTTTGGATATCAATGTCATATTCCATTACTTTGGTAATCTAGCCAACTCTTTTTTCATTTAGGTCCTTGGAAAGAAAAAAATCTTTGACACTTGGATGAGTAACCTTCAAGTGTACCTTGCTATGGGTCAATAAATATCTGAAATTTTTAAGACTCTTTACCATAGCAAGTACATGTTTTTTCACAAAAGAGTACCTCTATTCATACTCTTCTAAACCTTTGTTGAAGAAAGCAATAGGTTGCTCCAATCCTACTAAATTTTTTTGGGTCAGCATTGTAGACATAGCATCATGACCTCCATAAGCATAAAGGATAAAATCCTTACTGGAATTTGGGTTTAATAGAGCAGGAGCTTCTGTCAAGGCCTCTTTGATAGCTTGGAAATTGGCCTTCCCTTGTTTAGTCCAATTGAAAATTGAACTCTTCTTTAACATGGTTGTCAAAGGCTTTAGCAAATCTGCAATATTAGGCAAGTAATGCCTAACAAAGTTAATCCTTCCTATGAAAGATTGAAGGCTTTTCTTATGATGTGGCAAGGGTAGCTCTAGGATGGCTGCAATCCTTTTAGGGTCTATTGTGATTCCTTCCTTGGACACTATATATCCTAACAATTTCCCCTCATTAACTGGAAACAAACATTTCTTGGGATTGAGAGATATCCCAAATTCTCTACACCTTTCAAAAATCTTCCTCAGATGTTTGATATGATCTGCTACATGTTTAGAATAAATAGTTATGTCATCTAAGTAGACCAATACAAATTTGTACATGAGGCTTTTAAAGGCCATATCCATTGCCTTTTGAAATGTAGCACCTACATTTGACAAATCGAAGGGCATCTTCTGATATGCCATAGTTCCCCACTTGGTTGTGAATGCAGTCTTGTATTGATCCTCTTCATTAACTAGGATCTGATTATATCCTAAATAGCCATCCAATAATAAAAATCTCTCAAACCTAGAGACACATTGTAAGATTTTCTCCATACAGGGTAATGGATGGCGGTCTTTTAGAGAAGCTCTATTGAGATCCCTGAACTCCACACATAACCTTAACTCCCCATTCTTCTTACTGATAGGAACAAGGTTGGAAACCCAACTGGTATATTTAATGGGGTAGATGATACCACTTTCTATCAATTTGAGCACTTCTCTATGCATAAGTGGCTCAAGCTTGGGATTAACAGGCCTTTGCTTTTGTCTTACTAGTTTGGCATTAGGTTCTAGTTCAATAGTGTGTTGAGAAAGGGCTGGATTAAAACCATTAAGGTCTTCATATTTCCATGAAAACACATCATTTAATTATTTAAACAATTGTGTGTAAGCCTGCTTCTCCAAATCAATATTTACTTTTCCAAATTGTAAGCTTTTACCTAGTTCCAACTCTAACTCAACACAATGTTCTTGTTGAACTACCAAGCCAACTTTGTTCTTTTTAACTTGATCATCCTTGTTAAAAATAGCTTCTAAGGTGACAAGACCTCTAGGAATCTTATTAGATCTAAGTTGTATCACTTGGTCACCATAGTTTTGCAATAGTCTATCTTGGTTATGTTCTGAGAAAACATCTTCTTCAAACAATTACTGTAGAATTTGCTCATCATTATCAAACACTTGCCAATTAGTATCATTATCAGGGATAGAAGGTCTGACAACTACTTTGATATGTTTTTGGGTCTCTTCCTTTGAAATACTATTAGGAATGTTATATTGAGATCCAACAACAGCTAATCTATCTGCATTTTGATTTAACTTCCTAGGGATGGCAACAATATTGAAAGCAAAAAAGTCTTCAATTGCATCCCAAACTCTATGTTTGTATGCTTTCATGGTGTCATTTTTGGTTGCACTTATCCCTCTCACTTGGCTGACTACTAACTCACTGTCACCATAAACTTTTAAGGCTTTGAGCCCTCTTTTTCTAGCCCACTCCAGTCCATTTACAAGGCTTTCATACTTTGCAATGTCGCTAGTGCAAGAGAAACTGAATCTGAAAGTTGTATAGAATCTTTCTCCTTTTGGCAACACTAGCATAGCACCACCACCAGAGCTATGTTTTCTTCTAGCACCATCAAAAAATAATTCCCAAACCTGATTACTCTAATTTTCTGAATTAGTACTCACTTTTAAAAGGTTTGGCTCTATGAATCCACTTTCTTGTATCAAATAGCTTCCCAAACTAGCATCCCAAATGACATTTTCTTTGGCCTCTAAACTCTTCTTTGATTCTAGTTCATCTAGTAAAATATCAAGGATATTTTCAATCTTAGTGTTTGCTTCTCTGATAATTGGGAAATCATTGCTAGCAAATGCAGAGCAGTTCGCATTGATCACATTGGACACATATGGTTCTATATGGTGAGCTACCAATGATTTAGATTTGATGGTGACCTTGGTCCCATATCTTGTATGGAAAAGCATGTAAGACAAGTCAAAAGAAAGATAGCCTCCTATCTTGGCTATAAAGTCCCTTGACAGATATATGGAGAAATTGGGACTTGCATGGAGGATTATAATGGTATCCTTGGCTATACCTATTGTATTGATTGAGGATCCATCAAGTTGTGTAACCCTTTTTTGGAAGGGTTCATATTTAAGTCCTAATTGGTCAGCCACCTTTTTGGCATCACAGTACTAGTGGCTCCACTATCTACCATACAATTATGCACCAAAAATTGTCCAATAATTAAGGATAAATAAAAGGGAGGTGGTTTTAAGTTCCTACCTTATAGGATATTTGCTTTGGAATTGCTATTTGGAGCCTCCTTTTCTTGACCAATGTTGACCAATACTAACTTTGTTGTATCATTTGTAGGCTAAGGAGCAGTTGCCTCACTCATAGCCTTCTTCAAAATCTCAGGTTGTCCTGGAATAGACAAAGAGTCCCACATAGATATAGTAACATTCACCTTCTTCATGTTGTCTACAATATTGAAAGGTTTCATATTATGTACTCTTTGTTTCGCTTTTACTATGATGGATTCCACTTCTTTGGAAAATTGGCTCTCCTTGATAGGAATGATGGGATCCCTTTTCAAGGTGGCAGGAGTAGATGGTTGTAGTGGTTTTGTAGATGTAGTAGCTTTAATCCTAGAATCTACTCGATCCATGTCTTGGGCTCTTTTCTTTGATCTTGTGTTGGCAGCAATGGAAGATTCACCACTGACTCCATTGAAGTCTTGCTTCTCCCAATTTAAAAAAATAGTCTCATCAGCTTACGTTTCTTGTTGAGGAATTGATCCACTGGAAGAGGCCTCTAACTGAGTATGTGAGGCATTTTGAACCATTAGGGCTTGATTCATCCACCCATTTGAACATGAGTCCTGATTGTGAGGCTGATTACAAGGAAGGCACCATTCATTATCCAAGACCATGTTATTTTGACTAGGAACCACATCCCTAACTAGATTTCCAGTATTAAGAGGTGCAGGGTTGCATGGTTGGAATGGTCTTTGATTAAAAATTTTCCTTTGTCCCTGATAACCTCCTTGGTATGGTGGCCTATTTTTTTGATAAGGCTATCCTTGATTTTGATATTGTTGATTACGACCTTGGCCTTGTGGCTGAAAGGGGGTTCTGGTTCCTTTCCCCTACCTCTTTAGGTTTGTAACCTCTTTAGTTAAAGTTTGCAATAGATTTGTCATTTCTTGCCGACTGCTTTGCTGCCTATTCTTCATCTCTTGTAGTTCTTGAGAAAAAGTTGCCTTTATCTCCTCACTACTAGTACTAGCCTGAGATACTAATATGGTAGGAATAGGGGTAAAATGGGGTACTTGTAGAGGTGCAGTGGGCTAAAGGTTAGGGAAGATGGGCATGGGTGGCCTTCTTGCTATCATGCCTACCTAAATTAAACAATTTTGAGCTCTGATAGCTATGTTGAAAGCTTGGGGTAAAGAGGTACCACCCATAGATTGGATCATGAAAGAGATTTGGTTATTCAACCTTTGCAAAAAGTATGAGAAGGCATGATCGACTGATGGCCTTACTGAGACTAGAATTCTATTCCATGTCTTGAGAAATCTTTTATTATAGTCTGTCATTTTCTCTTGACAATCTCTTTTTATGGTTGTCAACTACTCAACCAAAGACAAGTTGTCTAATTTATCCTCAAAGTGTCTACTCAATGCATCCCCTAATCCATCCCATGAATTAATAGAACTAATAGCTAGAGTTCTAAACCACTTAAGAGCCCTACCTTTGAGGGAGGCTGCTAATAACTTAGTGGCCACATCTTCTTGAGTTATATTGTGTATGCTAAAGATAGTGGTCACGTCTCTAATATGTTCAAAAGTTGTTGTTTTTCCTTCACCTATGAAATCAGGTAGACTCTTTAGTGCCACCAGGGGTACATCATTATGTTGAGCAAAGATCAATGGACTTCCTTGGCTGAAAGGTGCAAAAGCAAACTGCCTAGCCATTGAAGGAGCTGAAATTTGCTGAGTAGCAACTGAATGAGTTGTATTTGATGTTGGACCTAAATCTTCTTCTAGATTCATAGTTAGAGATCTTCCTCTTCTTATGAGATGAAAGGGCAAAGGTCTTCTTTCTGAAGTATTAGGTGGTGTAGACTATACTCTTCTTGAAGGGGATGTTCTCTAAGTTGATCTACCTTTCTAGCTTCTTTTAAATGGAAACTCTGAGAATCCAGTGGGCTTTGAGTTCCTTGTCTCAATCCTTCTCATAAACTTTGGATAAGGTTAGCTTGAATCTGTGAAATCCGTGCAGTCCCAAGATATACTTTATAAAAAAACTTTTAAAAGTCTGTATTATGCAATTAGTATATCAGAGATAGCACAATATTTTAAAAATGAACTTCTTTCTATGTCCCACCAGGCATGCCAAAACTATTATACACTAAGTTTCCACCCTTGGTTCAAGTTCTCTTGGTCTTGATAACCTAGTATAACATGGGAATCATCTCCAGGTTCTGGGACCTATGCTAACTGAGATGAGACATCTAGCTTCTAGGCTGGTTCCTCTTGGATAATCACCTTAATTTTCTCTTGAACATAAAAATAAATTCTTGAGGGGAAAGGGATAGAAGGAATGCTGAAAGGGAAATAACTAAAAGAAAACTACCTATTAGGTAATACACCGAAATGATATGAACATAATATATTGACCAAATTAGCATGAACTCTTAGATCTAATAGAACACAATCTTCCTAAACAGGCTTGCATCAGTGTTTCACAGAGGGGCCTAAACAAAAGACATAGGCTATGACCTGCAAGCAAATGTTCTCTTCAGCAAAAGGGCATAGGAATGAGACAGAAAGATAGGGGGTTGAAGTATACCCACAAACTCATTCAAATCAAATTAGACATAATAGTACACATATAAGCTAAAAGAAAGAAGGGGTATGGAACTCCAAGATTTCTCTAATCAAGCTAGTATATCATACTCAAATAAGTGAAATACAGACAAGGGAAAGACCTGAGAGAAGAACAAATGCCACGGAAAGCCTCTATTAAATCTGATCAATCAATGAAAGATTACCAACTGTAAGAGCGAAAGGGCAGAACAAATGCCACAGATAGCTCCTAAGAAAGAAGAACTTTTTTTACAAAAAGTAAACTCTAAGCTCTAAGAGCTCTAAAACTAATTACGCCAAGAGGCGTAACCCTACAATGGCATCACACCCCTCCCTATAGGAGGTCATCCAAAGTAACGGTGTAAGAAAAAAGAAACTCTTCAAATTCTGATGCCAACTCACAATTTGCTATTTATGTGTAAGAAAAGTCCAAAAATAATGAAACCAACAAATGCATCATTAATAATAGAATACGAACGGACGCAACAATAATGGAATATGAATATGAACATGGAATACAAACCGTAGCATTCACTGTTTTCTCTATTTTATTTAGGTGCAATTTTGGACAATATATTGCAAATGCGACAACCCATCAATTATCTTTCCACGTTACAAAACCATTCGACAAATGTGAAAGGTAAAGCGATTCAAGTATTGTGTGGAAGATGAAGCGATTCAGCTTGCACTACGTTACTATCATTTTATAGCAGATGCAATGTAAATATATGATCCCCAAACATAAAAAATCACCGTCTCTGCAGACAACCAACAAAGCATCGCAATCTTCACATCCGTAATCCAAAACATGAATCCCTCCATAAAAACCTTACTTTCCTTCCGTGGAGGAAATTCCAACATGAACGACTTCTCCACAATGGCTGCCGATTCCTCACTGCGCAAAATGTTCATCAACTCGGCCATATCTTTGGCCAGGCAGTACTCATTCCACGGCATCGATCTCGACTGGGAATACCCACAAACCGTGGCGGACATGGAAAACTGGGACCAGCTGTTCACCGAATGGAAAGCTGCAGTGGATGAAGAGGCTCAAACCTCGGGCAAAGATCCCCTTTTGCTCACCGCCACCGTCTATTTCTCAAACCAGTTCTTTCAGTGGGGTGTAGTGATTTGTGTATGAATATCCCTGATTTGTATTTCAAACTCATTCATAAAATTTGTTGTCATTCATTTGTATTGAGAAGCTAAATCATTTGTATTGATTTGTTTATTTTTTGAGAAGCCAAATCATTTGTATTGATTTGTTTATTTTTTCAGACTATTTTTAATAGATCTAATAGAAAATTCTATTTTGGGTTCATAGATATCTAATTTTTTAAACTATTTTTTACAGACCCAATGGAAAGATTCTATTTTCATTTCATAGATATCTGAGTTTTTAGATTGTTTTTAACCTGGACAAGAGAAATACTTTTAAACATTCCTTAAGAAGAGAATATGTTGTTTAATGATGGATCTTTATTTTTATAATGTTTGATTGTATTTATGAGATGAAAGCCATGTCTATAATTCCACATCTTGCATGCATATCTAAAAAATTAGGCATTTCGACTTTAAATTTTTTTATCATTGCGTGGATGTAGCATGCCCATGAGATCCGACAAGTGAGATAATATCTTGATGAAATAGTAATGGAATAAACAAGAAATAGAAAGTTATTTAAAATAAGTAAATAATAAATATTTAATGTGATTACATAATAAATATTTAATGGTATATGATATCATGGTTTTTATATAGAGTATATAAAAACCATGATATAATTTACAATAATTTTTTTTTTTCTAAATAGAAACATCAATTTTCTCTCTTGAAATGTATAATATCATAAAAGTATTAAAAAAATATAGAAACATCTTAGCTAATATTAGAAAAAAATCTTTGCATATTTATCAATATAACAACAAAATTATTATTTTTAAATATCTTTTTTAATGAAACTCTATAAAAGATGTCTTCAATAACTAAATTAGAAAAGTATAAAATAGGTAAGATATTTCTAAAATTTATAAGAATTTAAATAAATTAAGATAACCAAAAAAGTTTGTTTTCCATATTTATAATTATACTAAAATTATTATTTTAAATATTTATTTTTATTAACAAAATTATCATTTTAAAAATATTTCTTTTTTTCTATTATTAATCATAATTTTTTGAAAATATTAATTCATAATCTATTATATATTTATTTTTAATTTAATTATGTGATAATTTTTAAATTAATGTTTTAAATCACAACATTACCCTCAACATTACCCTAAATTGAGACTTACCTAACTAAATTGAGACTTAACTGTAACACTAAAAATTATTGTTTCAAATTACAACATTACCCTAAATTAGGTTGATCCCAACTAAATTGAGACTTACCTAACTAAATTGAGAATCAACTCTAACACTAAATTAAATTGTAACCTCTAATCTCGGTGTATTTTAAATATAGAGTATTTAGGATTTATAGTTTAGCATCTAGGATTATTGTTTAGCATTTAGGAATAGGATTTTGATTTATCAATTAGGGTAGGGATTAAGGTTTATGATTAATGATTACTGTTCAAAATATAGGATTTATGTTTATGATTAAGATTAGGGTTAGGGTATGGGTTCACATCATAGTTAGTACTGAGTTAACATTAGGATTTGGGTTTGGCATTTAGGATTAGGGTTAAGACCAGGTTTTAGAATTTAGGATGTAGCATTTACAATTAGGGTTTAGTATATAATATTAGGATTTGTCATTTAAGAACATGCTTTATTTTAGGATTTAGGATTTAGGATTTAGGAATCGGGGTTAGAATGAGGGTTTAACATTTAGGATTAAGATTACAACTAGGATTTATCATTTAGGATTATACTTGAGCAATAAGGATTATGGTTTAACATTTATGATTGGGGTTAAGATTAGAGTTTAGAATTTATGATTAGGTTTTAGAATTTGGGATTATGGTTTAGAATGTAGGATTCAGGGTTATGGTTAGGATTAGGATTAGGGTATGGGTTTACATAAGGTCAATATTATGATTAGGGTTAGGGTTAGGGTTAGAATTTGGATTTATGGTAGCCATTATGATTAGGGTTAGGGCTAGGGCTAGGGTTTGTATTAAGGTTTAGTATTTAGGATTAGAGTTTAGTATTGAGTATTAGGGTTAGGATAAGGGTCTATAATTTGTAATTAGTGCTTAACATTTAAGATTAGGTTTTAAAATTTATGATTAGGGTTTACTATTGAGTATTATAGTTTAGTTTATGATTTAGGATTTAGTATCTACCATTAGGTCTTGGCATTTACAATTACAATTAGGAGTAGGAATTAGCATTTAGAAATATGGTTTAGCTTTTATTATTATAGTTTATCCTTTACAATTTGGGTTCAACATTTAGGATTATGCTTTAGGTTAGGATTTAGGATTTATAATTTAGCATCTAGGATTATTGTTTAGAATTTAGGAATAGGGTTATGATTTATCAATTAGGGTAGGGATTAAGGTTTATGATTAACGATTAGTGTTCAAAATATAGGATTTAGGTTTATGATTAAGATTAGGGTTATGGTATGGGTTCACATCATAGTTAGTACTGACTTAACATTATGATTTGGGTTTGGCATTTAGGATTAGGGTTAAGACCAGGTTTTAGAATTTAGGATGTAGCATTTACGATTAGGGTTTAGCATATAATATTAGGGTTTCTCATTTAAGAACATGCTTTATCTTAGGATTTAGGATTTACGAATTAGGGTTAGAATGAGGGTTTAACATTTAGGATTAAGGTTACAACTAGGGTTTATCATTTAGGATTACACTTGAGCAATAAGGATTATGGTTTAACATTTATGATTGGGGTTAAGATTAGAGTTTAGAATTTATGATTAGGTTTTAGAATTTGGGATTATGGTTTAGAATGTAGGATTTAGGGTTATGGTTAGGATTAGGATTAGGGTATGGGTTTACATAAGGTCAATATTATGATTAGGGTTAGGGTTAGGGTTAGAATTAGGATGTATGGTAGCCGTTATGATTAGGGTTAGGGCTAGGGCTAGGGTTTGTATTAAGGTTTAGTATTTAGGATTAGAGTATTAGTGTTAGGATAAGGGTCTAGAATTTGTAATTAGTGCTTACCATTTAAGATTAGGTTTTAAAATTTATGATTAGGGTTTACTATTGAGTATTATAGTTTAGTTTATGATTTAGGATTTAGTATCTACCATTAGGTCTTGGCATTTACAATTACAATTAGGAGTAGGAATTAGCATTTAGAAATATGGTTTAGCTTTTATTATTATAGTTTATCCTTTACAATTTGGGTTCAGCATTTAGGATTATGCTTTAGGTTAGGATTTAGGATTTATAATTTAGCATCTAGGATTATTGTTTAGAATTTAGGAATAGGGTTATGATTTATCAAGTAGGGTAGGGATTAAGGTTTATGATTAACGATTAGTGTTCAAAATATAGGATTTAGGTTTATGATTAAGATTAGGGTTAGGGTATGGGTTCACATCATAGTTAGTACTGAGTTAACATTATGATTTGGGTTTGGCATTTAGGATTAGGGTTAAGATTAGGTTTTAGAATTTAGGATGTAGCATTTACGATTAGGGTTTAGCATATAATATTAGGGTTTCTCATTTAAGAACATGCTTTATCTTAGGATTTAGGATTTAGGATTTAGGGTTTAGGAATCAAGGTTAGAATGATGGTTTAAAATTTAGGATTAAGGTTACAATTAGGGTTTATCATTTAGGATTATAGTTTAATATTTATGATTGGGGTAAAGATTAGAGTTTAGAATTTATGATTAGGTTTTATCATTTGGGATTATGGTGAATGTAGGATTTAGGGTTATGGTTAGGATTAGGATTAGGGTATGGGTTTACATAAGGTCAATATTATGATTAGGATTAGGATTAGAATTAAGGTTTATGGTAGCTATTATGATTAGGGATAGGGTTTGTATTAAGGTTTAGTATTTAGGATTAGAATTTAGTATTGAGTATTAGGGTTAGGATAAGGGTCTATAATTTGTAATTAGTGCTTAACATTTAAGATTAGGTTTTAAAATTTATGATTAGGGTTTACTATTGAGTATTATAGTTTAGTATATGATTTAGGATTTAGTATCTACCATTAGGTCTTGGAATTTACAATTAAAATTAGGAGTAGGAATTAGCATTTATGATTAGGGTTTAGCTTTTATTATTATAGTTTATCCTTTACAATTTGGGTTCAGCATTTAGGATTATGCTTTAGGTTAGGATTTAGGATTTATAGTTTAGCATCTAGGATTATTGTTTAGCATTTATGAATAGGGTTATGATTTATCAATTAGGGTAGGGATTAAGGTTTATGGTTAATGATTAGTACTCAAAATATAGGATTTAGGTCTATGATTAAGATTAGGGTTAGGGTATGGGTTCACATCATAGTTAGTACCGAGTTAACATTATGATTTGGGTTTGGCATTTAGGATTAGGGTTAAAATCATGTTTTAGAATTTAGGATGTAGCATTTACGATTAGGGTTTAGCATATAATATTAGGGTTTATCATTTAAGAACCTGCTTTATCTTAGGATTTAGGATTTAGGAATTAGGGTTAGAATGAGGGCTTAACATTTAGGATTAAGGTTACAATTAGGGTTTATCATTTAGGATTATACTTGAGAAATAAGGATTATAGTTTAGCATTTATGATTGGGGTTAAGATTAGAGTTTATAATTTATGATTAGGTTTTATCATTTGGGATTATGGTTTAGAATGTAGGATTTAGGGTTATGGTTAGGATTAGGATTACGGTATCAGTTTACATAAGGTCAATATTATGATTAGGGTTAGGGTTAGGGTTAGAATTAGGGTTTACCATATAGGATTAGGGTTTACATAATGTATAAGATTAAAATATGGTTTAGGATTATCACTATAGTTTGATCACTTATCCAAAACCCTACCCATCACATGGACCCTAAATATATTTCTAATATCCTATAAATATTTGGTCACACCCTGAGCATAATTCAAACCATAACATTAACCTTGAATCTTAACCAAACCCTAATTTATATCATAATATAAACCCTAACACTAACCCTAACCCTAACTATAATCCTAACTCTAACCATAACCATAACCATAGCCACAACCTAAACTCTAACCCTAACAATAACTCAAATATATTTTAGGATTACTAATCAGTGTGTAATGAAATTAGGGTTAGAAAAAGTAATTATATTATATTAATAATATTATATTAAATTATACTATTAATTTTGAGATATACATATGAACCATAGCACTAATATTAATTGATATTATCAAAACCTAATCTAATTATAATTTAATCTAAACCTACACCTAACCATTACCTTAATTAAACTTTAATGCTATTTGGATCCTAGGCAAAAATACAATCCTAATATAAGCCCTAATTGAACTATAATCCAAACACTGAGTATAACTAAACCTTTACAACTATCAAAATCTAACTATAATCAAACCCTAACTATAATTAACTTTAACCCTAACCATGTCTTAAATATTCCCCTCTTATTGAAACCAAACACTAACATATCCTTAAGCATTGCCCTAATTGTTCTTCAACCATAAAACCAATTGAACTATAACTCTATCCACATTTGAACCATAACCATAATTTAACCCTAAATATAATGATATCCATAAACCTAAACAAACCCTAATGTAACCCTAAATTCTATCCCTAACCAAACCCGCATCTAAACCCTAAACAAAACCTAATCCAAACACTAACCTGAACCCTAACCCTAAACATAATATAAACCCTAACACTAACCCTAACCCTAACTATAATCCTAACTCTAACCATAACCATAACCATAGCCACAACCTAAACTCTAACCATAACAATAACCCAAATATATCTTAGGATTACTAATCGGTGCGTAATGCAATTAGGGTTAGAAAAAGTAATTATATTGTATTAATAATATTATATTAAATTATGCTATTAATTTTGAGATATACATATGAACCATAGCACTAATCCTAATTGATATTATCAAAACCTAATCTAATTACTATCAAAATCTAACTATAATCAAACCGTAACTATAATTAACTTTACCCCTAACCATATCTTAAATATTTCCCTCTTATTGAAACCAAACACTAACATATCCTTAAGCATTGCCCTAATTGTTCTTCAACCATAAAACCAATTGAACTATAACTCTATCCACATTTTAACCATAACCATAATTTAACCCTAAATATAATGATATCTGTAAACCTAACCAAACCCTAATGTAACCCTAAATTCTATCTCTAACCAAACCCTTATCTAAACCCTAAACAAAATGTAATATAAACACTAACTATAACCATAATTATATCCCTAACCCTAACCTTAACCCTAAATTACATATAAACCCTAACAATAACCATAACCCTAAGTATAATGTTGACTCTTAACACTAACCATAACTTAAAACTTATGGCTAACCCTAATTTTATTATAATCCTCACTCTTGTGTTAACCCTAACCAAACCCTAACTAAAGCCTAATCTAAACACTAACCTAAATCACAATTCAACCCTAAGGTAACCTTTGAATATATTCCTAACCAAAACTATAATTTTAATCTTAACCTTAATCCAAATCCTAATGCAAACCCTAACCCTAATCCTAAATATCATGCAAATTCTAACACTTAGCATAATTCTAACCATAACACTAAATCGTAACCCTACTCCTAACTTTAATTTTTACCATACTCTAGAACCTAACCTCATCCCTAACTATAACTATATCTCTAACCTAAGAATGACCCTAAATCTAACTATATATCATCAACCCAAAACCTAATCCTAACCCTAATCATAAACCAAACCCTAACCTCAGCTGTAATATTTGTCTTAACCCTCACTCTAACCTTAACCCTAACAAAACCCTAATATGAACCCTAACTAAAACCTAATCCAAACACTAACCATAACAACAACCTAAACTCTAACCCTATCAATAACTCAACTATATCTTAGGATTACTAATCGGTGCATAATACAATTAGGGTTAGAAAAAGTAATTATATTATATTAATAATATTATATTAAATTCTATTTTAAAAAATAAATATATTATATAATTATTTATTAATTTATTCAATGTGTTGGATGCGTTGCGACTGCTACTAGCTAATATAGACTCTATATTTAAAATACGCCGAGATGCATCGAGGCGTTCAATTTTATCATCATTCACCTTTAATATAGAGAATATTAAAGTTGAAATAATTGAATGCCTCGATGCATCTTGGCGTATTTTAAATATAGAGTCTATATTAGCTAGTATATACATCTCCTCTATTGCACACAAGCCAGAGCAAAAAAATCTAATTTAGGTTACATAGATTTTCATAGAATAATGGAAGCCCTAATTCTATCATTTTTTATCATAAATATATCATTGAAATATCTTGGCCAATCAGATATCTATCCTTGCACATAATTTCATCTCCATGACTACCTCTGGAAGGTCGGTCGATCCATCTACCTCTCTGCAGGTCAGGGCGTCATAATTTCTCAAATCAGATCTCTTGCAGATATTTGAATTTTTTTAAAAATATAAATAGTCACAAGTGGTGCCAAGCTTATATATCTATCAGTGGTTGAGATTCAAACTTTAATCTCACTTTAAAATAGGGCTGTCAAATTTTATCTAGTTTACTCAGGCACCGCCTCAGACTTTAACCTTAACTTTGGCATTCACTCAAGTTCCATTTTCCCTTTAGTCACTAAATCTCCTGACCTTTTAATTAACTCTGGCTTAGTCTAGAAATTCAGTGACAAGTGTTGATCCTTACTCAATCTGACGGTGGTTGCTTAGTCTCTTAATGTCTCTGACATATTCCCTTTCACTAGGAGATTACCCAACTGAAGGTAATCTCATAATCGCTAGATAGAAAGAATATTCTCTTTTTCATTGGGTGATCACCTGACAGAGCTTACAAACCTAGGCCCATCCTACTACTTGTCATCATACCATTGGCCTTTGACTGACAACTTTCCACATCATAAGCCCACGACCAATCAGAAGTAGACACCCTAGTAATATCTGACAACGAACCCACTGGGCCAAACTAACACCATCCCCGTCACCATCTATCTTGGCCAATTAGAAATGAGCTCCAATTGCAACGCCTGACACCGGTCCCATCATGACTTTAGAGTCCTTCATTTGGAAGATCGGATGGTCGTTGTGATGTCGTGAATATTAATCCTCAACCACCTTTCCATTGCAGTATCACAACAACTGTAGATCTTGAGCAAGCTATAACTTGTTGAGTGATCGAGACCACCAGACGGAATACAAATCACTCACTGAATCACTGAAATAAAGACTTAACTGCCTAAAAAACTAGAGATCAAGTGACTACATCCTTGAAGAACTGGGCCTTGCCTTGCCATGTGTCACTCTTTTATTTTCTTTTGACCGCTCTATCAGCTTTGACAACTGCCAACTATTCTGATATTACTTATCCTGTCATTGACCAAAGACAATCCAGAGATTGGGTGACTGTATAAAATTCTAAGTCTCGTGATCTTTTGGTAACCCTGGGTTTAATCACGAGACTACCCGACTGAAGTGAAAATTGCTAAGTCGCTAGATATAAAGGGAATATTCCATCTGACTGGGAGATTAAGAGATAAAAGGGAGTCAAGGGATCAGGAAACAAAAAGGTATATTTAGCTGAGCCTTAGAGATGTCACGAATAGTCAATCATGAAAACTGCACATGCAAAATGAAGACTTGAGTGAGCGGAAAAGGTAATGGCAAAATAGAACAAGCCATAGGGTTTCTAGGGTTTTTCTTCTCAAACGGTCATAATTTGAAATTTAAAGGCTATCCAACCAGAGAGTAAACCTTTAGCAGAGACCAGAGGAAAAAATGGTCAATCGTGAAAAACACAAGGTGCTCAACAGGGCTTAGAAAATGAAGACTTCTGGATAGAGCCCACGCTATGGCCAAAGTTGTATGGAATAGGAAATTTTGGGTAACAATGACCAAATAAATGACTAAAATAGTTTAATCATAAATTTGATCACAAGATAAATGACTGGCAATAAACTACCACTTATCATGTGACCAAATTTGGTCATTTATCTACAATTTTTGATAGTTTGTTTGGTCAGATATTGTTGTTTTTGTACTAGTGAAGAACTTTTGTTGGACTTGTTAAGCTGAAGTAAGTAAGCATGTCGAGCAGGGGAATGCCTGATCAGCTAAAATATGCATTGACTTCTAGTGGAAGTTTGTTAGGATTGGAAGGCCAACGGACTTTTGTCTATTGCCGCCTTGCCTTTTCAGCTACTTAATTGTGAGCTTATAAATAAGACTCTCTATTTCATTGTATTCAATTCAGTTTTGAGATTAATAAAATTCTTCTGCTCTTAGTGTGGACATAGCCACTATTGTGGTGAACCATGATAAATTGTGTGTTCTACGTTTATTTGTAATCTACTCTGTTATTCTATATTTCTGGTTTTTATTTCAAAGTTGTTAATTCTACAGTGAATGGGTAGTCGAATCATCATTACATCCTGAGAGAAACACATACTCAATTTTTCTAAGGTTGATTCAGTTCTTCAAATGAGTGGGCTACTGGAGGGTGAAGCTCTTCAATTGTTCTACTGGCATGCTTTCTCGAAGCCGTTACCGGAGGTCCCCTACAAAAAGCTTTCTACAAGAATTACAAAAGCTTGTTGAGGTCATCCTCTTTCATTATAGGTTATTGGAGCACATTTGTTTGATAAGAGGGAGCACCACGACATCAAATGTTAGGAAGAAGCTCTCCATAACATTGGGGAAAATCAAGAAATTTTGAGAGTCCATCGAATCAGTTATGATCAACTTAGTTATGTTGAGAAGCACATATTTCATGATATAGCTTGTGGCTTTGCTGGTGAAAGAAAAAATGATGCTATTACCTACTGGAAAGTTTTATACCCAAAGAGAGTTCAAAAAGGCCTCAAAAACCTTTTGTTGAAAATGCATATAAACTATAGTGGCTCTCAAGTTCTCCTAGATATGCATGACCTTTTGCGAGCAATGGGAAGAATAGTTCAAGAGCAGGCTAATAATAATAGCAGACTGTGGCTATCTAAGTATGCACATAGAGGTCTAATTAAGTACAGAGCAAAGGGATTGAAAATACTTGTTTGCATAGGAGAGAATGGAAGAGAGCTCGTTAGCTTGCATAGAATTAAAAAAAAAAAAAATAGTTGACAACATTGGAAACTTGAGGATAAAAAGAAAAAATTGGGAACTAAGTGATACATATAGATGGTTAACATTAAGAAAAAAATTCCATCTAGAGAGCAATTTGTACCAAGTCAAGATTTTAAATGTAGAGATGTGCACAAGCCTTACAAGAATCCTGAAAACACCTGGCAACTTGATGAACCTCCGATGCTTGTACTTCCAGGATTGTGTAATTCTCACAACACTTCCAATACTTCATGGCTACTTCTCACAGTTGAAGGGGTTATATTTGTGTAGTTGTACCAATTTGACAAGACTTCCTGATACTATGGGCCACCTATGCAGCTGAAAACATTGGATTTGTAGCATTGTGCTGCTCTAAAATCCTTCTCAAGAGTCTAGGTTATTTAGCTTTATTGGAAGGCACCGACTAGGTACAACATATTTCCATCAGTCTTCCATGCTCTCATCCAATGCCACGCCATGTTTCCTTCGTACTCTATCCTCAGGTTATAAATGTGTTATGATTTAATTCTTACTTTATATATTAAAAGTATAAGATGCTAAAGTTTAGTTAAATTCCTTATCTTTTATATTGGTTAAACTAGTAATTACAACTTTGTATGCAATTTGTACACCGAATATATGTAAACAAAGTGTAAAATTGTTATTGTGGGCTTGACTAAAAGAGAAATGTTTTTAATGGATGAAATAATAATGTTTAGTGTTGAAATGTTTGATTCTAAATACCAATTACATTAATATTCAAAATATGATTTACTAATAAAAAAATAATTATGTATTATTCAAAATATAAATGAAATGTAAAACTTGTTATTATTATTGATTGTTTGACCATTAAATAAATATTATTTTAAATCTTGACAATTCCAACTTCAATACCCAATGAACCTTAGAGCTAACTCTAACCCTAATTCAACTATAATATAATGAAATTTTAAAATGTAACAAAAGAATGGATTTTCTAAGATCAATTTTTTTTACATTATTTTAATATAATAGAATTTTCAAATATAACAAATTTTTAACTAAATATTGTAAAGAAAATAAGTGTAAATTATTCTTATTTATTTAAAGAATATTATAGATAGTTTTATAATAATTTTAAAATAAAATTTTCTCAAATCATTTTTTCACACTATATTAATATATTGAAATTTTAAAATACAACAATTTTTTAACTAAATGTTGTAAACGAAAAATAAGTGTAAATTGTTTCTTATTTATTTAAAGAATATTATAGATAGTTTTAATAATAATAATTAAATGTAAATATTTTTTAATATAATTATTCACTACATAAAAATTTTAAACTAAAACTATTTATTTCTATTTTTGACTTTCATTAATATTATAAAGTATTAAAATTATTTTAATACAATTAGCAACAATGCATAAAATTTTAACTACAAATGAATTGTTGTAGATTGAAATTAAGTTTTGAGTTATAGTTGGAGGTTTAGGGTTAAAATTAGATTTGTACTATCTCTAACCCTATTTTAAAACTTAGGAACTCCAACCTCAACACCAATTGAACCCTAGAACTAACTCTAACACTAATTCAACTATAACCTTAACCCAAAATTTACGCTAGAATTACACTCATTTATGATATTGCTATTAGAATTCAACTTTAGAGTTTTTTGAGTTAAACTCATTGACTCATTGACCCATCCTAATTCATTTACTTGATTTATTTTCATTATATACTAATTATAAAAACTCCTAGTACTACTTCATTTATTTGATTTATTTTCATTATATATTAATTCTAAAATTATTATAATTATAATTTTTAAAAAAATTTCATAATTTTATAATTTTATTAAATATAATTTATAAATTTGAAGTTTTCCCAAAAATAAGTGAAGTTTTGGACCATTAAAATTTAGGAATTGCAACCTATACAACAATTGAACCCTAAAAATGACTAATTATAGTACTAATTATATTTTTATTGGAAAAGGTAATAATTATATTTACTAATTATATTTATATTGAAAATTTTCTAATTATATTGAAAAAAGTACTAATTATATTTACTAAATACAATTAAATTTAAAAAAATAAAATTTAAAAGATATTTTTAGAACAGCAAGAATTTATTTAGTAAATTTTGAAATAAATAATGATGCATAATTTAATATAAATATATAAATAATCGTTAGAGAAAAAATAAGTCAACAAATATTGCACCTAGATCTATCCTAAATTACAGTTTTCATAAGCAGATTACAAGCTTGACGTAGCACCAATCAAAAGACGGAAAAAAAAGATGGGATACAATCTTTCCCAAACCCACAACGCCCTTAACTACAATAACGCCAAGGTAGCCAGAAAAGCTCCTATTGAGACTTTTATTTGTTTTTCTCTCCTGAAGTCGGGTTTTTGAAAAAGTACCTCACTAGGTACATTTCTAAAACTACGTATTTCATCGTTTTCTTTTCCTAAACTATGAAGGTGCATTCTGATACGTCAATACTCGATGATCATGTTACGTTGTATTTGGTCACATTTCGTCTGTTGAGGCTCAATAATATGTCGTTGTATCTGGTCATGTTTCGACCGTCTACTTAGGCTTAATATTTTTTATGCGCTCTTTAATGAGACTAAACATTTAGAGTATCCATCACACTGTTTGAGTGAGGGAAGCACAATTGAGAAGAAATTTTTGGTTTACTTCTGGACAAATCTTCAAAACCTAGTATGTGCATCCATAGGACTTCTCTACTTTCTTTTTTAATAGCATTCGATCTATGGGGAGGCTATAAAAAGAGGACGTACTAGGTCCTAGGAAAATTATTGGTTCTTAGTGCGCTCACAATTCAGGCTCTGTCATACTTGGACTCCAAGTTTGTAAGCCTTTTAGACAAGCCCAACATTCGGAGGTGGCAATGTTGCTAGAAAATCATATCTTAATTGACAACAGAAGGATGATACTTTGAAAAAAAAACTTTCATGTTTCCTTCTCTGAAGTCGGAGATTCAGAAAAGTACCTCAATGGCTACTTTCCTGAAGGCTCGGCACTCTATCTTACCCCGAATGCGCTGATGAATTTATGTAAAATAGTACCCATCGTCAAATATAATGCCAGAAATACAAATAAATTATTAATAACATACCAATACAAATAACGGATAAATACAATAACCCAAAAAATGGATAAAATACATTATTAATAACATACCAATACAAATAAGTTATCTTATTAATAATTTATTTTATTATTACTGCTTGCGTCATCTATGTGAAAGTTCAAATAACAGATTCTTTTATTTGTTTTTCACTGTTGAAATTGGATTTTCGGAAAAGTGCCTCACTAGATACATTTCTGAAACTACGTATTTCATCATTCTATTTTCCTAAACTATGAACGTGCATTTTGATAGGTCAATACTCAGAAATATGTGTTGTCTCTTGTGGGTATTCATTTTCTGAAGATGGAGATCAAGCCCTATGTTCCAGATTTATGTAGGGCTTCTGATTATTTCTGTAATCACACTGGCGGAAAGGCCTCGAATTTAGCTTTACATCTGTAGACTCCCTTACACTGATTGGAAAACCGGCTACGATAGAGAATAGGTCCGGGAAAACTGGCTCAGCCCGCGGCCACAAAGAGTGATGCTCCCAACACGTCTAAACTCCAATTATAACCCAACCATCGTAAGCAGGGTTGCCTTCACCATCTGACCATGGTTAAGACATTCCCTTCAGCCTGTAATCCACCGACATCATTTAGTTTTTCACTGCAGAATAAATTAATTTAAAACTATAGAAAATTATCAACAGTGCGTAATGATTCAATCATCTTGGATGGCTATTGGAGCCTGTGCACCCTTGATCCTTTAACCCAGCCTTATGTGTTTCATATAAGAAATGCCTTCAGCATAATTATACTATTAAATTTAAAGTATATATATACAGAGAGAGATTCTATAATATATTTTTGTGGTAGATAATAGAATAGATAAAATATATTTTATTATATATAAATATTAATTATATTATATAGTAAATTATTAATTTTAATTAGCTATATAATATTATAGATGTATTATAGGGAGAAATATAACATTTTATATTGATTTTATAATAATTAAAATTAAATTTTTTTTATTAATATCTAGTTAACCATGAATGGTTTTAATAATATTAAAATAAAAATAAATATAAAAATTAAACTAAATTACATAATAAAATTATATTATAATATTTTTGATTCAACTAAATAAACAATCAATAGTAAAAAAATATATTTGTTAGATAAATTGACTAGGTTTATATTAGTGAGATAACTAATATATTACATATAAATATTAAATTTACTATATATGCAAAATTCTTTCTCACTCTCATTAGTGACTAACTTGATATTAGGGAGACAACTAATGTATTATATAAATATTGATTTTTTTGTATATGCAAAATTCTCTCTTACATTCTCACCGTACATTTATAATACTAAATTAAAAAGACGATGCAAATAATATACTATACTATAATTAATATTTATATATTAAATTATAATACTGTTATATATAATATTATATAAATTTATAATTTAATTATTAAAAATAATCAACTAAATTTATATTTTCTTAAAAAGTTGAATATACACTTAATTAAAAAATATAATCTAGTTTTTAAATGTTAAATATATTATAGATAATATTTAAAATATAATTATACTTAATTCAATAATAAAACATATGAAGGACAAAATACAAACATGGGATGGCATCTGCTGGGGGCATGGAGAATGGGTGCAAATATGTTGCACCGTAGCCTAGACTTCAACAATTGTATAGAGCTACGATTTCTTCCTTGTACAATGGGTCATTTGGCAGGTACATGATATTTGTTTATATAGACATCAAAGGGTCTATGATGAGAAATTTAAATTAAATTTAATATTTATAAATAAAATTGGGATATTGCTATCAGGATTCAACTATGTAGTTTTTTTAGCCAAACTCATTAACCTATGTTTCATGAGTAGTGGTTCACATTAACCCATCTCTCATGAGAATGAATGGAACAATGACAGATGGGTTCATGTGAACCACTACTCATGAAACATGGGTCAATGATTTTGACTCAAAAACTACAGAGTTGAATCCTCATAGCAATATCACAATTTGACTTCTTGTGAAAAATATCTCCTACTTATCTATAAATAAAATTACGATACATAGTATTCTAATTTATTTTAATCATTAAATTTAAAATAACTATCAAACTCAAATTAGATTAGATTTTTTTTCAATGCATGTAAATTGGAAATTTTATGTAAAATATTATTTTTTCACTTTTTAAAAATAATTTATTTTATCAAATTTTTCTGTTAATTTTTTTATCTATTATTTTTACCAATTTTAAATATCATATTAGTGTGAGAATTTTCATATAATATATTTGTTAAAATTATAAAATTATATGTTATGTATAAATTTTATAGAATATAAAAAAATTATTATTTATTTATATATGTGTTTATTAAACTATATTTTATGAAATGCTAATTTTCTTTTTTTATTGGTAAAAGGCGTATGTCCAATATTTTATTTTAATTTATAATTCTTAATTTTACAACTTCATACTTGCAAACACTGATAGGAAAGAATGAAGTTAAGAAATATTCACTCTAGCCTGGGACTTTTCAATCCTATACCTTTAAAAATTACAAATCTCACTTTTGAGAAAGAAAATTATTTCAGATGAGGACAGACGCTCATTTAAACTTACAACTTTAAGTTTACCCTACCTAACCTATTCTACTAATAAGCCATGTTTTTAATGGGGCTTTATACAGTCTTCTAATCCAATATAAAAAAGATTATTTATTACAACAACCCCTTCATATGTGTTAGGGTATCAAATAACATAATTATACTATATTTCTAATTCTACACAACTGAGTTTGATCATTATTTTAATCTGTATTTCTCAACCATCTGAAAATTGCTCCATCCTTCTGTCAGTTCCCCTATATCTTCATACATCTAAGAAAACACAAAACCACTTTCTGATCCTATCATAATTAAAACAACTTTTAATTGCAACTCTATAATTTAACTTCTGAGAATAAGAGAAATGATGAGTTTAACATTGGATTGAGAGAATCCTCTGCATTTTAAATTGAAAAATTTAAATTCTACTGTATTAATTTGGCAAAGAGATAATATTGGCATTATATTAGTAACATTTCAGAGTCATATTCTAACTTCAAATTGATGTAACCAATACTTTCATTCGTATATCCACAATAGCTACTGCTTGAATAAACGAAAAAGGACACATTCATTGAATGCTTTTTACTTAAGTATCTAATCACATATACATATGAATATATGTTTATGAATGCTTTGATTTAAAACTTGGAGTATGCATGAGACAGTGGATATGTTTTGGGGAAATATTTTCTCTTCTATTCTCAAGGGCAATCCTGTTAGCTCCGAATGTGAAGTCTGGTGTTGAATTATATAATGGAATCATCCAAATATTATTTTTCTTTGTATTTCCTTTTCTATTATCAAACACTATATAGATTTGAGGTTTTTAATTCATTCGCCCTTTTACAACCTTCCATATGATATCATTGTTATCACTTTCCTATTTTTCAACCTAGGCTTTCTCTGCCAATTCATTCGATCAGTATTTCTAACTACAAATATTGGAATTTTCATATTTAGGGAAGGATTCCTTTTTTATTTTTAATTAAACATAAGTTGATTGGAAACTCTAGGTCTCCTTGCATTAAATTTATTTGGATCTCCAAGATCTTCAAGGTTTGCGTTGCCCTAACGCCCTTGATAATCAGATCGAAGCTTTCCTATGTCATTCTCTACTTTATTAATATAACTGGTTCTATGGTTTTCTTGCCCTCATGTTCTCCCAATTGCTCGATTACTAGCTATAGTAAAAGGCCAAAGACCCTTGTTTGTGCCAGATAAAGGGGGTCTTGAATTCCTGAATTATTGAACTACCAGAGGAGGTTTGTTTTGAGGGGATGTTGGGGCATGGTCTAATACTACAAAATGATTTCCCTGATGTGTGAATGATCTTCCTTCTGAGATTTTATTACTAGCATTTCACATTTGTGTGACTTTTTAAATAGCAGAGTGATCCATTTTTTAATATCATGAAATACCAATTTTCATAAAATATATAATTTGATAATTTAAAGAAATATATTATATAAATTTTTTAGTAATATCATTATATAAATTTTAAAAATATACATGTATATATATTAATGAGCTATTAAATTTCTTATATAATATATAAATAAATTCTAATTAATTCAAGTGGGAGAACTCCCAAACCCAACATTTAAAATAACATCAACTCTGAGCTCAACGACACAAAAAGAATTCATCAACAGAGAATTCAAATAACTAACTAACCACCAAGAACAAACAAGAGACCAAAACTAACCAAAAAAAAAAAAAACTTAAAAATTAGAGACCAAATCACTAGACCAGCAAAGACCAGCAATCCACATGAAGAAGAGGGAGACCAAAAAACAAGGCCAACAGACACAACTACATGGCCAAAGGTGGGACCCCCTGCCATCTTCATTGAGCACCTTCATCCTATCAAGGAAGCACACACGTTTAGAGGCCAAGAATAGATAGCATCTACAGAGACCAACTACCCTATGGGCACCATCTACAAATTATCCTCTACCTTCCTACGCTTTGCCTTTGTTTCCTCCAACTCAGCTTGAATGGAAGTGATAGATTGACTAGTCTTCTCTAGCATTTCCCTTCTATAAGAGGACATGTCCTCAAACTATTTTTCAAATGGGACTTGTTAACCTTCATGTCATCCAGGACATTTATCATTTCCATTTTCTGATCCTTAGAGGGAATCTGGTTCTTGAAATTGTTAATTCGATCCTCAATAATCTCTCAGTTGTTAATATTTTGGCCAAATTTTTCAGGAACTTCCCACAAAACATCATAACCTTTTCCCTTAGTCCAATCCACTGTCGTCTTTTCCACTTCATCCATGACCTCTAACCTGTTAATCTTCCTCTTATAAAAATATGGTTGGAGGATAAGCCACTTACACAGAACATTCTACCTATTATAAAAAACACAGAGCTCGTCAAGCTTCATGCCCAGGGTCTCGAAATCGTAAGAACCTACATGGGTTTTGGCTAACTTTGAGGGAGAGGAACTTTTGGGAATATCCAAATCGCCAGCTTAACTAAGCTGGATTTTAGCAGAAGGGGGAAACCCATTCAAGGAAGGGGAATTGGTAGTGGAGTTTTCTGGAGTCTACACCAACTCCATAGACTAGGTGAAGGAAGAGTCTTCTGAAAGCTTGACCATGTCACTCTTAGGCTACCCAAAACCTAGCGCTTTGTATTTTTCTTGTCTGAGAGGATTTACACGGCTAGTCCTAGGGGAGGGGGAATAGTAGGATCTTTGGCTGAAGGCTGAATATGGGTGAAATCAGGGTTACTAAGCTCAATGGAAATAGAAGGGGAAGGGATCTCTTGCAGCATGAGACTCAGATAAAAATTATACAAGCACACGATAAGTCCCTTGTGAAGGGGAATCCTATCTTTACCTTTAGCTATAGTGACAAACTTAGTTAAAGAATAAAATATCCAAAAAGGGAAATTGAACTTAACACATCTTTGAAAATGATTCATCATATGAAATAGATAGGAATGGAAATGATTGAAACTACCTTCGAGAGTGATAAACTTGATGATAACCATTGCGATGATCTTCCATTCACCAGGAAGGTCTTCTCCATTTAAATTATTTTGCAGTCACATGTGATACTTTTTCACTCGGGTCGAGGAACCTCTTGAGATCCTCCTTTAGTTGGCCTTCAAATTGTGAGGCAGTTTTTTGCCTTCCATGATAAGCCCCATCAAAGCTGCAATCATTTATGTCGAAAATACGAATGTAACTCTCCCAATGTAGACCTTTCCATCCGCCCACAACTGAGAAAAATTCTCTGATAAGTCAGGATTATAACCCTTCACGCCTTAAAGATAACTATCAACATGGCCTTCCTAGATAATTCCCCATACATTCAAATCATTCTTATACTCCTCGCAAGAATTCAACTCTATAGAGTTTAAGTCACTACCCATAGTGTAGGTGAAACAATCTCCCCAGATGATGTCCCAAAAATAACTAACAACCAGAGCCACAAATCAAATCCCAAGAAAAGTGTGTGATCTGAGAGAAATTTATCGCAAATAAAATCTAGAACCATAGAAAAAGAAAAAAACCAAATCTCAAGCTCCAAGAGAAGTAATGATCATTTTTTATCATCTTAAAGTTAACTTAAGGTCTCAGTATTGTCCAACTTGGCAATATCTTTTAATATTTCCATGCGAACCACTTCGGGAAGAAAATCAATGCTATTCCCAAAAATGATTGAATTAGTGTAATGACCCTCCGCAGTGAGCCTATCAGCAGCTCCATTCCCCTCATGATAGGTGTGAAGGTTGCAGAAATCATTCAATGTGGCTAGGAGATTGGAGATATTTTGAATGACATGTGTCATCTCCCATCCAGACATACATTTCCCAGTCAGAGTCATGATTACATTTGTTGCGTCACCTTCCACTAAAAGCTTACGGTAACCATCTCTAAATCGTAACTTCGCCCCATGGTAAGAAACATATATGTCAACAACGTGAGTGGCCGGGGATCCCAATTTCACAGAAAATGCATCTAACATGGAACCCAGCATGTCTCTGATGATAGCATCGCCACCCGCCTGACTTGGGTTACCAAGTGAAGAGCTATCAAAATTTAATTTGACCTATCTCAATCTTTACCAAAATGTCTTCCAAGATTTTACATTTGGAAGACAATACAAATCTAAAATAAAAAGTTTCCTTGAAAGAGAAATAGATAAACATGAAGTGCACTAATCCCAACCATAGATATGAAAATTCTCATGAGATTTAAGAATTGCCACCCACTTCTTCAAGCACCAGCATAAGGGACATTTATCAAATTCGTTGAAAATTTTCTTATCATCTTTAGCAGGAGGAGGAAAGCCAACCATAGAAGTATCATCAATATCTTTGTCTTTCCCTTTGAAATATTCATCCACATTGTTCTACCTGTAATCAATAAGACGTGGCTTCGGGAGACGATGATTTACCAAAAAATTGTGCATGGCATATGTAAAATATTTCCTTGCTAGACACAACAAGATCATATGGAAATAAATCATAGAGATTACCCAACTCTGACGAAATAGATTACAATTACTAGAGGCAAAGGCATTTTAATGGCATCAAAAACTAAGAGAAGAACCAACTTCTTCCTCAATTGATTAGTAGATAAAGACCACTAACCAAACCATACCCTTTGAAGATGTCATGCTTTCTAATAGATACAACTAATTGAAAACCCTCCAAGAACTCAATTTGAGCGTAACTATCAATTAAATTTTCTAAGAGAGATTGGTATTGAATAAAGCCTATAATGGTTTAGATAAACATAATTATTATCTGCAAGGGGAAGATGATTCTTGGTGAGTCAAGCACTAGCACTTTATCTCGAATAACTTAATAAATATCTCTTTTTGTCCTTCAATCACTCCATGAAAACACCTTTCTCAACTACATACTAAGGACTGGACCTGAGAATGGGCATTCCCAATTTTTTATTGGGACTAAACCCTATTTTTTAAAGGAACATACCTCATGACGATGACTCCAATGGAAAAAATATAATAGAGTACAACAAATCAAGGGTATGAAAGTAAATCCCATAGAGATGATACATATATTGGGATAAAATATCCATAAACCATGTGGGATAACTACTACGTTTAGTATATGAAATGCTTATTATAATCATGATCCCTTGAAGGGAAAACACAAAATTCGTTTCTCCATTCGAATGCATAAGAAAATACTTTCCCAAATCATGGCCACAAGAAAAATAGTGAAAATTGCTTCCCAAACTTTTTTCTTTGAGAGAAAGGTGATATATAACATTACATACATGTACAAGATGGAATTGAAAATAATCTATATTAATGCTAAAATAGGGGAAACATCATAAGGTTTTCATTTATTAATATTGGTTTGTGATCATTGCTATGTGTCTAGACTGCTTGCATGTTGTACATTTTTTAAGAACCAAGTGGTGACTTATAAGCATGTAAAATGAGTGATGTTACTTATAAAGATGTGATATTTAAATCATAGATAGTACTAATTAAAGTCCATCCTTTGATGTGGTGGAGGTGAAACAAGAAATGGGGAATTTAAAATTGTGTTATTTCAATTAGAATCACCTTGATTCCATGTCAATACCTTTTATAAATTATCTTTTAGATCACACCCCATTCAAGGATGTCAAAGACCTAACCTTTTCTAAACACACATACCCTTCATACTATGTCAAGTTTATATGTTTCCCTATATAAGATTCAAGATCTATCAGAGATAAAATAAAGTGCAATAACACAATGAGAGCCAAAGTGGCCCATCCATTGATTAAATAAGAAAAGAAGAAGAAAGTAATATAGGAAAAGTGATTGGGTTGAATCATAAGTCAACTCCAACACTCAATGCGTGGTGATGAGTTGTCTTCCATTAAACTAGAATGAGGTATCGAAATAGAATCGACACATCTCTAAACTATTACTCCTAAAGAACATTAATGAATGTCATTAATATCATTCAGTCATATAGTTGGTAAAGGAGACAAGACATGATAGTCAGTCAATACAAAGATCCTTTACACGAAGAATGACACAAGGAAGATCTCTAAGTTAACCGAACACAACTTTGACCGAGAACTCTTACCAAGCCAAATGATCACCGAGTACCAAGCATAGTAGTCACCGAGCATTCATATGAACCGAGCACCAGTTAATTACCAAGCAATGAATGTAGTATACACCAAGTGAAACAGGAAATGATATAGCAGTTTGGAATGGCACAAACTAAAAGGCAAATGGTCTGCACTGATTAAAAAAGTGGTTTACCAACATCAAGACAAAATTTAATATGGATGTAATCATAGAATTGATGATGATTCCTATGTATTTTTTATCTAGGTTATTTATTTCTACCATAGATCTTAGGTTTTCTAAGATATTGTAAAACACTAATTAGGTCAAGGTCAGTTTGATATAAATTTGTAAGGATGTCCTTTTGACAAATATCACACATGAAGTCACAGTCGTAGTGGAAGACATATGAGGATGAGACAAGGTTTCTTGATTGACAAAGCATTGAAGGACTATTTAGTTTTGTCACAAACATAAGGCTACTAAGCAATAATTATTGAAGAGATCAATTATATTAAGGTGATAATAGATAAGTACTTTATAGATCTGAATCAGGAAAGTTTGAGTTTCTATTTGTAGATAAATCCTACTGTTACTCTTTAAACATTGTAGCAGACTTTAAACATCTTAACAGAGTGAACTTAATAGTTTTATTATAAACCTCTTAACCAAGTGCACACTTGATTGTGTTGCTAAAATACTCTAACTAGGTAGATCTAGCTGATCAATTGTTACTCCTAACAAGGTAATATCACCAAAAGTGATCACAATCTTTGTAGTCTTAACCAGAAACTTTGTTACTGCAGTTGTGATTATTTTTGGGTGTCATCCCCACTGCAGTTTTGACCTTCTAAAAAGGTTCTCCGTGGTACCAAAATACTTAAGTTATGTGTATGAAGTTTCATGAATGATTTATTGATTAGACTACATGCATTTACATTTTCAGTAATATTTTGAATACATATGTTACATGCAATGGATTCAGTCAGTTAGTGATATTCAAGCTAACAAAGTTTTAGTTTGAAAAGTTTTAAGGGTACTGATTCACCCCTCCCCTCTCAGTACACATCTTTCCATTATCCCAACAATTGGTATCATACCTAGTTCTGTTGTTTAGAAAGTTTAACCACTGAAGAGAAAAGATCTTAAGGATGGAAAGGTATAGGCTTGACAAGATTATTGAGAATCAGAGAATACAACTGAAGATCTACATTGAACAATTCAAGGAAGCCAAAGAAGAACTAAGAAATTTACTAATCAAAAGGAAGGATATATGGAATTTCAGTATATAATGAGACTAATTATGATGAAGAAGAGATAGATGAACCATTTGAGGAATCTAGATCTGGATCTGGTACCATATATGATGCATCTGAAAGAACCATATCAGATCTATTAGAAAATAATCAACATCTTACTGAACAAGTGAAAGCACTGTAGATTGGTGAAGAGTCACAAATGGTCAGAATGATTGATGTAATGAACAATTCAAGGCAAGCTGAACAAGAAAGAAATTTATCCATTGAAGATAAGAGGCAAATGACTGATAAGCTAGAAGAAAAGGAATATGATATAATGAGACTCACCAAGCATCACTTTGAAATATCCAATCAAAGTGTTGTCATGAATCAGGAAGTCAACCGAGTAAACATTGAACTTACTAGGAAATTGGAAGACATCAGTGAACTAAGAGAAGAAAATGAAAGATTTTAAGAATGAAGTAAAGAGTCAAAAACATAATGAGATGATCAAGAAAGCTAAAGAAAGTACTAAGAGAATGGATGAATTCCTAAATAGTCAAAAAATACTTGACAGGACTACTGGTCTAGGCTATACCGAGTAGGGAGAGTCATCAAGACAAATTGAACAAAAGAATTCCTATGCTAATCCAAGGCCAAAGAAGCTCTCATACTATCATTGTGGAAAACCAGGCCACACATCAAATGTATGCAGAAGAAAATCAAAAAGTATTCCTAAATCCACTTCTAAAATTAATGGTTATTGCTATAAATGTAATAACTATGGACATAAAGCACATGAGTGTAGATCAAAGTTGAATAGGACACCTAAGAAACCTTATATGGAAAAGCACTTCTGCACTTGCAACATGCATGGACACATATCACAGGAATGCAGGTCAAAGATGAAGCAAGTCTGGACACCAAAAGAACATAAGAAGACATATCAACCAAGAAGGGAAGGCAATGAATACACTTGGGATTACAAAAGTTGGGTTAATTGCACAGCATGTGGAAAAAATGGACATATTTTAGAAAATTGTATGAGGAAGAATTGGAGGGGAAGATCTCGAAATTGGTCACAAGATCGGTCACTTAAGTAAAGATTGTAGAGACTGGGCACTAGAGATAAATGATGATACAAATGGAAACATAATTGAATAAATTATGAGGATAAGAAATCAAATGTGGAGAAAAGAAACAAATGACAATGATGGATCAAGCATTATAGTCGGTGACACCTCGCCCGTTAGACTAGGTGATATCACCACCTTCACCTAAGCAATTTAGGTATGTATAGAATTGAATCTCAATCAATTATATCTTACAACAATTCCTTATATCTATTGAATGAACACCAAATCAACATGAAATAAGATGCACTATGGTATTATATGTTTAGAACTTAAAATGTGTATAGTCGGTAAAAAAATGACGAACTAAAAGTTTGTTAGTCGATGAATATTGGAAAGGTTAACCAAGTCAAAGTATCAACCGAGTAATATCTAGTGTTATCCTAAATGAAGCCTTTGAAGTGTTAACTGAGCATAACTATGTTTACTGAGTTGTGGTAGGTAAAGAATTTAATGCATAAGTTTGAGTGGGAAAAGAAATTTAGGTATAAATATGTGATGAAGCAAGTCATTTCATCACACAATGATCACAAAAAGAAACAAAGTGATTTCAGTGATTTGAGAAAAGAATTTGTTGAGCATTTGATAGAGATTTTAGGAGATCCTGAGAGAGTTCATCACTACTTCAAGTAAGTTTCAAACTACCAAGTTATTTTAGTAAGATTTTGTGAAGCCCTAAATTTGAGACAATGATGGTGTCTTCATCCAAGGTTGTGAAATCAAAGTCTGAGAGTGACAAGAAGGTCACATTGATTAAGTCTATAACTTATGAATAGACCAAATACAAGTTACACCCTGAAATTACTTCATAGATTGATCTAGCATGTGCGTTTTCAGTATACCACCTAGGGTATTTTTGGTGCAGGATATACATGCATATATCCACTATAAAATTAGTGAGATAAGAGATTTTGAGCTTCAATCAACTTACCAGGAGGTGAGTGTGAATGGAAAGCTCAAGGATGAGCATAAACACCTAGAAGTGAAAGGATTGTTCAACAACCTATACTTCCCGAGAGAGTTCAAATTTGAATGGATTAGGGTTGTTCTTAGCCAAGTGGATGAAGGTAAAATGTGGCTGGATGAACTGGTGAAACTATCCGAGGATATCATTCATGTGGTTACTGGTTATCCCACTACTGAAAAAGATAAGGCCATGAGGAATGCACTGAGGGAAGAGACCGATAAGCTCATAGGAGCTGAATGGGATGGAAAAGGAATGTGATTCAACACCATCACTGACCCAGAAACAAGGTTTGGAGCCTATGTCATTGGCTACAATATTTTTCAATCGAGTAGGCCAAACATTGTACCTTGTAGAGTTGTAGATATTGCATATAAGATTGCTAGGAAAGGTCTACAGTTAGACCTTCCTGACCTACTACTGAAACAACTAGTTGAGAACATGAGAATCATTGGGGTAGAAAAGACAAATATATCTATTTTGGTTCTCTACTATTCTATATATTTTTCTACTTACAAAATTATTTCCCATCTGTCAGTAATGTTGACTAGGATGTCAATTGAATAGTGATTATACAAATAAGTGAATTTATTCAAAATTTAGGTTAAAATTTGGTCACTATTATGGATGATTACAAGATCCTCCATAGCTACTTCTCCACCCCTGGAGAAAGGAATAGAAAAAATCAGAGGGCCAACTCCCACATAGACTTATCAGAAAAAGAAAAGAGGTTCCCAAGTCACCACCAAGCAACCTAAGAAGATGAGAAGGCTAATAATAGCTAAAGATGATGAAGAATCCAAAGAAGACTATGAACAAGGTAAATTTAAGGTTTTTGTAAATAAGAATCAATCAATAGATGAGTTAGCTATAAATATAAAGGAGTCAGGGAGTCTAACTCACCCAAAGATGAGTCAATATGTACATATGTCTAAGAAGGATTGGGAGAAAATAGAAGAAGCTATCATCTAGATGATGATCAAAGTTAAGAGATTACCTATTGAGTTTTTAAGATATGTTCCTAAGTAATTACATGAGAATATTTTGGCAAGGTGGACATATGCCTTGCACACAGAAAAGAAAATGAGGGAACACTCATTAATTTTGGCAATGCCTATATTATCTATTACCGATATTAATGAGCTGAAGAAGTAGTATTCCAATCAATTTTTAATGAAGGGTAGAGCACTTAATATTTTGGAAGGTAAACTTGAGGAGGTTGATGAGAACATAAAGCTTCTATGTGATAAAATTTTGGAATCAAGGGTAGAAGCTGATCAACTTGCATTGGCTATAATACCTGAGAAGAAAGTCTCTAGCAAAGGAAAAGGAGTACACTCGGATGATGCTGACATAGCCACCAAGGAACCAGTTCATATATCCGACACTGAGAAACCAAATGAAACATATACAGAGGATCTCTATTTGGCTAGATATACTAAACAAGATACCCGAGATGCTCCCGAGAAATTAGTAACAATTAGGACAGATGAAGTCTTGATAGAAGACATAAAATTGAGTCAATATACATGATGCTCTCTGATATTGATTGAGAGAAGAGAATGGAAGAGTGAGAAGAGGCCAAAATTCAATTGAAGCTAGCAAAGGAAATAAGATAGGAAGTGGCAATAAATAAAGTCAAGCTATAAGAGGTAATCACTAATCTTGACACTATTATTCTACAAGTAATTACAATTTGAATAAGTTATGCATTATAGGCCACTTCACTACTGAGATTAGTGAAAAGATAAATAAGCTAGATATAGACATAAAGGTTAATGCACACAATTCTTTAACCGAGTCCAATGAATTTCATAAGCATTATGGAAAAGTTCAAGAACTCTAGTGGTTAAGGATTGGCTTGAGGAAACAAGAAGACACAATCATAGAGAAAGTAATGAAGCTTTAGGCTGAATTGATTCCACATCTCAAGGTAATGCAGAAACATGTGAATAACGCAAAATACTTAGTTTACACATAGGAGATATTAGTATTAGAGAATATTCTTGATATGCATGCACAAGTCGGATTAGAGCACATTTCTCTTGAGAAGCTTAAGGAGGAATGGGAAAACCTCTTGGCTACACTAAAGAAAACCCATCACAATATTTTTGACAAGCTGTGAGTAAATTATCTTTTGGCATTAATTTCAAAAAAGGGGGAAAATATATGTATATTTATTCTTGTATCTACGTCACCCCAAGAGCATGTACAAAGGGGGAGTTCACATAAGATTCATATTTTTTGTTAACTGCAAATTTTAAAGTGGGTACATATACATAAATTTTTTGATACTAATGCCAAAGGGGAGAATGTTACTCGTAAAGAGTTTTTCAATGGTTTTCATTAGTATCATTCAGTCATATAGTCGATAAAGGAGATGAAACATGACATTCAATCAATACACATAGCCTTTACACCAAGTAGGACATAAGGTAAATCTCTAAGCTAACTAAACACAACTTTGACTTGGAACTCCTACCGAGCCAGATGATCATTGAGTACTGATCACAGTAGTCACTGAGTATTCATATGAATCAACCACTAGTTTATTAATGAGAGACAAATGCAATATACACCGAGTGAAGTAGGAAATGACATAGCATTTTGGAATGGTACAAACTACAAGGCAAATAGTCAACACTGATTAAGAAAATAGTTTACCAAGATCGATACATAATTTAATATGGATGTAATCATTGAATTGATGATGATTCCTATGTATTTTTTATCTAGGTTATTTATTTCTACCTTAGATCTTAGGATTTCTAAGATATTGTATAACCATAATTAGGTCAAGGTTAGTTTGATATAAATTTGTAAGGATGTCATTTTGACAAATATCACACATGAAGTAGCCACTGCACTAGAAGACATATGAAGATCAGACATGGTTTTTTTATTTAGAAAGCATTGAAGGATTATTTATTTTTATCAGAAACATAAGGCTACCAAGAAGTAATTATCAAAGAGATCAATCACATTAAGGTGATAATAGATAAGCACTATATAGATTTGAATCAAGCAAGTTTGAGTTTCTATTTGCAAATAAGTCCTACTATTACTCTCTAACCATTGTAGAAAACTTTAAATCTCTTAACAGAATGAACTTAACTATTCTATTATAAATCTCTTAAATGAGTGTGTTAGGATTGTTCAAAAAATATTTGGCCCCTAATGTTGAAAAATCCTAAAAATCTATGTATTCTCATAACCCTAGGTCTTCCCATGGAAAAATTCCTAATTCCTTTTCTTTTATTCTATTCCTTTGTTACTTTTTCAATCACTTAAGTCTCAAGATTTTCGCATGTGCTTTTAAAAGTTATCGGCTAAAGGTTAAATTGTTAGAAAATCATTTGTCCCTCTCGTGTTCTTTGTACCTTTTTATTAATGTTTCTTTCTTTTTATCCAGACCATTTGATCTTGTTTAATTTGACGACAAAGAAATGGTGGCAAAATTACCCCATGTATTTATTTCTTTATATCACAACCATAAGATATTTTTGGATCTAGTGGTAGTCTCTATCCCTTGAACCTCAAGATACAAGCATTTTAACTTTGCAGGATCACGACTCATTGCCACCTCTCCTCAATTGTCAGTGGGACCACATAGTTTAAAATCTTTTGGTAAACTGTCTGGTTAAGGTTATTTCGGCAGTTGATGTCAAGTGGGCCTGGTTAGTATGCGGTGTAAAGACCGGTTAAATCCAGGAAAGATCTACGGTAGGCATGATGCCTCAAATAAAAAGTGATCTATTTTTATTCATCACAAGATCGCGGTAGCCATCCAATTAGAAGAATGGATGAGGAAACAATTTTGGTGGGGTGGGAGATACCTTTTATGCCTAGACCATGAGATGTGTTTTGATCTAACGACAGATGTGGAGCCTTGATTAAAAATTGTAGAAAGTTTATTCATTATGGGATGAATCTTTGTTGACACATGTCCTGGATGATGTCATATGTCAATGGGGCCAAGGTTTCACCAGAAGATAAATGGTTTCCATCTGTGAAAAGATCCAATGGTGGGCACAATTCCACAAAGAAGAGATGGAAGGATTTTAATCATCGCAAGATCACACTTTGTTGATGCATGTCCCAATTTCAAAGTGGGTCTGTAGGTTTGTAAAATGTTAAAGGATGAAAGATTCAAAGGAAGATTGATGACAGGCATGAAGCCTTCAAGGGAAAGTGATCAAAGGATAGTGATCATGGGATCATGACTTACCGACACATGTCCTACTCGATGAAAAGTTAAAGTTAACCTGGGTTTGGAAAATGGTTTGAAATGAAATATTTTGATTGGTCAGTGGGTTCACCCAAGGTTAGAAATTTGTCTTTTTTGGTCAATTTCACGACAGCTGTCTGATTTACTGGAAAAGTAAAGATCAACGGCTTAGTTTTAAAATTTTGAATCTAGAACTGGGAAGTATTTTGTTAATGTTGTAAGCACCAGTTTTTTATGTTGAATAGTTTAATGGTGTATTGTGTGAAGTAAATACAGAATGATGGAAAATGTATTGTTAGAAAGTAAATTCCACCAAGATAACTAAGAGGGGGGTGGGGGGGGGTGAATTAGTTATCTAACAATTATAAATTTAATCAACTTCAAAAGAATTTAACCATGTAAGAAATATAATTACCAACCATAGAAAGATATTCATATACAATATCACAATGACACAAGATATGTTGACTAGGGAACCTCTTGATCAGAGAGTAAACCCCGGTGGGAATGATGCCCACAAAAGATGCACTAATATGAATATTCCTTGTGAAAGGATGGACTCTATTAGGAGTCTTATGAAATACATTTAGTACATATGAATCCTAGTTAGGAGATTTTGAATCCCTGTTAAAAGATTCTAACCCTGTTAAGAGTTATGGAAGACAGAAGGACCCATTGCCCAAACAGCTTCAATGGCAAGATCACTGAACACATTGTCCAACTAATCTTAAGATTATTCAATAGAATAATATGAAATATTTTATCTCCTTATCTATGCCAAACTATACTCACTGCTATACCAAATCTCAATTTTAGATCATTGTACTTCGCATGTCTTCCTTCACAATTTCGCTTTCACAACTGCATTGGCTCTCTTCTTCACTTCATGCATACATTCACATTAAATCATAATCAATTTATTTCTCAACATATACCAACAAGGAAAAACATTCCTTCCTTTATACCACACTCAAATAATTACAAATGAGTCGGAACACAATTACAAAATAAAAGTTTCCACACGCTACATCAAAATTACACAAAACTGTCAGCTTCCAAATACAATAATTCTCCACTCATGCGACCTCAAAGTTTTCACTATCATCCACATCACTATCAATCTATCTCTAGCTTCCCTTTAACTGTTCAAAACTAGATTCCATCCCAATTATGAGATATCATTCGATTTCCACAAACCGCTACTCAGGAACACTACCTGAATATTGCTTCCACCAAAATGTTCATAACTTCCATGAATAAATGAATTATTGTCTTTGCTCTTAACCATAAATATATAACATACCAAAGATCATAACCTCAACATCTCATAGCTCCAACTTCAATATCACACGTGCGCTAATCAAAACACTGTCTGCTTCTCTGCAAGTCTCCAGAAAATCACTGTGTTGACATCAATGACAATCACAGTCATGAATGCAACAACAATTGCTATAGAATGACTTCCAAGCATTCATTCCTAACAATCTCCCCCATTGGCATTGATGGTAACATAGATGAAAAACATCCAATGTTCCAAAAAATCCAATATTGCAACACTACTGCATCAATCAAATCAAATCTTGCTTCGTTTTCCTATTCAGTCTTCTCCAATAGATGGTACAAATGGTTTTTAATGTACACTTCTCCCCCATTGACATCAATGATAGAAGTTTCATCATTATGTCAACAATAGCTCCAATGTTAAAAGACACTATTCAGAAAAATACATTCACAAGAGTCCTCATGACTCAGCTCAAGTACACATACTCCCCCATAGAGGAAGTACCAACATCCAGTCCAGAAGAAAAATAAGGCTTATATACCACTGCACGGATGCAACTAATTGCATCATTACTCAAAATTAGACTGGGGCATAACCCCAAGCATACCTCTCAGATACTCAAATGTATCCTTAGGCAAAGGCTTAGTAAATATGTTTTCTATTTTCTCCTTTGTGCTTATGTACTCCAGTCTGACTTCTTTCTCAACAACTTTCTCTCTTACAACATGATACTTGATCTCTATATGCTTTGTCTTAGAATGTAATATAGGATTTTTAGACATACTAACTATACTGGTGTTGTCACAATGTATGACAATAGGCTCAACAAACTTTATTCCGATATCCTTCAGCATTTTCTTCATCCAAATTATCTGGTTAAAATTGTTTGTTGTTGCTACATACTCTACTTCTATTGTGCTCTGTGAGATACAATTTAGCTTCTTGCTTAGCCAAGAAACCAATCTTCCTCCAAGGAAAAATGCTCCACCACTAGTGCTTTTCTTATCATCAACACTGCCTCCCCAATTAGCATATGTATATGCACATAGGGTAAAATCATTAGATTTTTCATACCACAATCCATAGTCCATTATGCCTCTTAAATATCCCAGTATCCTTTTTACTGTTGCATAATGTGATTCTCTAGGTTCAGCTTGAAATCTTGCTACAATTCCAACTGAGTGTGCTATATCGGGTCTTGTATGTGTCAAATATTGCAATCCTCCAATCATAGATCTATATTTCTTTTGTTCAACTGCAAGTGTTTCATCTTTGCTAGATAGTTTATGTCCTATAACCACAGGTGTTCCAACTGGTTTACAGTTCTCCATTCCAAATCTTTTCAGCAAATCATTCAAGTACTTTTTCTGACTTACAAAAATACCATCACTGTTTCGTGTTATCTGTAATCCCAAAAAGTATTTCATCTCACCAATCATACTCATTTCAAATTCAATCTTCATTTCATCAGCAAATTTTTCACTAGCTTCATCTTCTCCTCCAAAAATAATGTCATCAACAAAAATAACTACAACTAACAAACCATTTTCAATTTCTTTTGTGTATAGATTACTATTAGCTGTTCCTTTTGTAAATACCAATTTTAACAAATACTTATCCAGTCTTGCATACCAAGTTCTAGGTGCTTGCTTTAGTCCATATAATGCTTTATTTAGTTTACATACCATGTCTCCTTCTTGAGTCAAAGGAAAACCTTCAGGCTGCTCAATGTAGACTTCTTCTTCCAATTCACCATTCAAAAATGTGGACTTCACATCCATCTGATATAATTTGAATTTCTTAAAAGCTTTATAGGCCAAAAACATTCTTACTACAATTATTGCTACTAGTGCAAAAGTTTCTTCATAGTCAATTCCTTCTTGCTGTGAGTATCCCTTACATACTAACCTCAATTTGTTTCTTACTACTTCTCCTTGTTCATTCATCTTTTTTCTGGATACCCATTTAGTTCCAATCACATTCTTTTCTTTAGGTCTAGGGACCAATTCCCATGCCTTGTTCTTTTCAATCTAATCTAGTTCTTCTTTTATAGCATTAATCCAATGTTCATCTTCACAAGCTTCACTAGTAGATTTAGGTTCAATTTGAGAAATCAAACATAAATGTACCTTATTTCAAGTCAGAACTCCTCTGTCCAAACTTCCAATAATTTGTTCAACATGATGATGTTTTGATAGATACCTGTTCAGTGTCATAGTCTCAGATCTTGCTTCAACTATAGATTCTTCTCTAGATTCCTGTCTGATTTCTTTAGCAAGACTCTCATTCAACAACTCACTATCAGTCTCATACAATAATTTAGTAGTTTCAGTGTTAGCTTGAGGATGAGTTCCTTCATCAAATTCATAATCAAGCATTCTCTCCTGAATTTTGAACTTTTCATCAACTTTAACATTTGCACTCTCAACAATAGTCTTAGTTCTCTTATTGTAACATCTATATGCTTTTATCTTCAACAAATATCCAAGAAAAATACCTTCATCACTTATAGGATCAAACTTTCCAATGTCATCATCTCTCTTTATATAACATTTGCTTCCAAAAATTATAAAATACTTAACTGAGGGTGCATGTCCAAACCATAATTCATATGGTGTCTTGTTTGTGTCTGCTTTGATTTGTACTCTACTCATTGTATAGACTACTATATTCACTGCTTCTCTCTAGAATATCTTCACCAAGTCATTCTCAAATAACATAGCTCTTGTTGCTTCGGTCACTAATCTGTTTCTTCTTTCTACAATACCATTTTGTTCAGGTGTTCTAGGGGCTAAAAACTATCTCTTAATACCATTCACTTCACAAAAAGTGTTAAACTCTCTAGAAGTAAATTCTCCACCTCTATCAAATCTCAAACATTTAATCTTCATTCTAGATTCATTCTCAACTTTATTCTTAATGATCTTAAACTTATCAGAGAGTAAACCCCGGTGTGAATGATGCCCACAAAAGATGCACTAATATGAATATTCCTTGTGAAAGGATGGACTCTATTAGGATTCTTATGAAATACATTCAATACATATGAATCTCAGTTAGGAGATTTTGAATCCCTGTTAAAAGATTCTAACCCTGTTAAGAGTTATGGAAGACAGAAGGACCCACTGCCCAAACAACTTCAATGGAAAGATCACTAAACACATTCTCCAACTGATCTTAAGATTATTCAATAGAATAATATGAAATATTTTACCTCCTTCTTTGTGCCAAACCATACTCACTGCTATACTAGATCTCAATTTCAGATCACTGTACTTCGTGTGTCTTCCTTCACAATTTCTCTTTCACAACTGCATTAGCTCTCTTCTTCACTTCATGCATACATTTTCATTCAATCATAATAAATTTCTTTCTCAACATAGATCGACAAGGAAAAACATTCCTTCCTTTATACCACACTCAAATAATTACAAATGAGTCAGCACACAATTACAAAATAAAAGTTTCCACACGCTACATCAAAATTACACAAAACTGTCAGCTTCCAAATACAATAATTCTCCACTCATGGGACCTCAAAGTTTTTGCTATCATCCACATCACTATCAATGTGTCTCTAGCTTCCCTTTAATTGCACAAAACCAGATTCCATCCCAATTATAAGATATCATCTGATTTCTACAAACTGCTACTCAGGAACACTGCCTAAATACTACTTCCACCAAAATGCTCATAACTTCCATGAATAAATGAATTACTATATGTGATCTTAACCATAAACATATAACATACCAAAGATCATAACCTCAACATTGCATAGCTTCAACTACAATATGACACATGCGTTAATCAAAACATTGTCTGCTTCTCTACAAGTCTCCAGAAGATCATTGTGTTGACATCAATGACAATCATAGTCATGAATGCAACAACAACTACTATATAATGACTGCAAAGAATTCATTCCTAACATGTATATGGCAAGAAATGATCATTTCAAATGGCACATTGTCTCTAGAGCTCTCACACAAAAGGTGTTTTCTCCCCGTGCTTCAGTTTGCATCTATTTTCAAAAGGTGGTAGGTGATTTCTACTGTATTATTTGAATTGTTCATGTTTGTGATCATAGCTCCATTGAATTAAAGTTTTAAAAGGGTTAAGGTGCTGGTTGTATTATCATTTGATATAAATTTATTCATTCAAAACCCTAGCTATTTAAGATGGCACCATATAGGGATTTTAAAGGGGAAATTGATTATAAAAAAGTGGGTCATTTATGATGATTTATTTTAGTTATTGCCTCCATCCAAAAATGATGCCTCAAAAATAAAGGATATAGTTCCTAAAAACCCTAGAGCACAAATAGGGGAGGGATTGTATGATAAGGGCATGTGGACAAGGGATCCCAAGGTTGGATATACCAGGTTGATTCTCTTTAAGACTGCATATTCATAGTGAAATGCATGTGCACCCAACAGTAACATATGGTAATTTGATGTTGGCAAATTGGTTATGCTAGGCATCTTCATGGATGTTGATATCCTCATGCAAGTAGAAAAATTATATGATCCAGTGGTGAGGGTAGTAAGGGATGTAGATGGGCATGTTTTGGTCAGTATAACTGTAGATGAGATAAGAGATGTCTTCTCATTGAAAGATCCTTCTATGATTCTAGCAGAGATAGACTTTGATAATTTCAGGAAGGTCTATGAGGCTCAAAGGGATTATTTTAGAACAAGACCTTTGAGGGAGTTTTCTAATAAGATTGGTAGTTTGTGTGTAGTTGGTTCAAGTACACCTGAACTAATCAGATTAGATCTCTTTAGTTTAGGAGCACAAGGCATGTATAAGTCACTGGCTTACATATTGGGTGAGGATAAAGAAACACATATGCCAATTCACTATATGTTCATGATGGTTCATATATTACACCCTCACCTTGCAGTTATACTTAACTTTTCTGCTTATGTTGTTGATCTTATTCACCAAGGTTTGGTTGGGATTCAGAATTTAAAATTTGACAGGCCATTTGGATGGTACTCCATGTTGATGCACATGTTTTTATACAAGGGTGTGGAATATTTCAGTCAAACCATGGAGATAGTGCATAAGAGAGATGGTGAACTAATTCATGTTCAGTTGTGGAGCACTGAACTATCTGGGGACTATGTTGATTCCAGTTTTGTCATTTTTGACATAAATTTTGCCTCTAGGCTTAGAGAATTGCTATTTTTGGAGAACCCTAGAATTCCTAAAGGGTTATTGACACTCATTAGACAAAAACAATATGAAAAGGATATCACCATCATGCACAATTGGGGTGATATCATATTGTATCCATTGTCAACAATTTTCAGAGGTACACCTTATGCATGTGCTACCATATCAAGTCCCCTTGAAGGTGGGGTTAGCAGTGATTTTGATATAGCTTGGTGGGTTACAAGAGGTAGGTCTAATAGGAAGGAATAGGGGAACTCTCTTTACCACTATTACCATTGCCCATCAATTTGTGATCACGAATGATGGCTAGGTACATCTAAATAAGGTCTTCCAATCCTATATGCTAACTACTATTGTTTCCAGGTGTGTAGGCAATGACGGTTTTATTAATGGAATGTTTAAAGAAAGAACTAGACATGTCTCCATGGAACATCACTTTAATTTATATGATGATATAATAAGGAATGAGTTCAAGTTGCAAGGCCAATAAATTAAGAAAGATAAATGATTGGTCTGTAAGAAGACCTTGGACTTCATCCAAATGTTTGATAAAACTTATGACCCACTAAAGGCTTTCTAGCCTTGGGAAAGGAAGATTGAGGCTCTAATGGAGCATTTTGAAGGAATCATGCATGCCTTATATGAGATGAAAGATGTTTTGATCAAGTATAATCCACCAAAGGATAAAATAATTCTGAGCCAACTAGCATATGCCAGGCTTGTTCCTCGAGGATTTTATACCATACAACAGAGACATGGATATAATGTGGTATTGCCTATACAATAGAGAAGTAGGGATTTACCATCTACTTCCAAAGGGAAGAGAGCCATGGATGATACTCATGATGTGAAACTCATTCCAAAGAGGCAAAGACAAGAAGAGTTCAGGCCTGAAGGAGATGTGTATTCTCCATCTCAAGCCCCACTACACTTAGATGAGCAAGGAGTTGCTGAGCAACTAGTACAAATGAGTAGTGAGGGATAGATTTTTGTGACCAATGAAGAAATTTAGGAAGGGATGCTAGAGGAACCCAAATGAATAGAGATGGACCTCATTATGTCTGAGTTATCAGGTAAAGAACTAGACCCCATAATCAAATAGGTTGTTGATAGTTTTTTGTCTGATGATAATTTTGTTAAAGCTAGGGAATTCCTTCAATTTTTATGGAGAATGCAGATTAATGAGTATAAAGAGATATGTGAGAAGAAGAAAGAGGAACTCCCTGAGGGATTTAAATGAAACAGAAATAGAGACAAAGGGGTAACTAATGAAGAAATTTAAGAGGATCACCCCTCAGGAAGGTAGGGCCATAGTCCACACTACTAGAGTGATGATTCTCCCAGAGTGAGATATAGCTGATGCAGTAGTTTTTGATGCTGTAAGGAAGAAGACCACCACTATGCACCCCACCATTGAGAAGGCACAAGAAGAAACCAAGGGAGTGGACTTTCATGGTGACCATGTTGCCCTTGTTATGTGATCTCTTAAAAGAAAAGAGCACAAAAAAAGGAATGAGGTATACCCCACTGAATACACAAAAAACCTATTAGTCAAAATAGTTCAGGATACTTCAATTGTTGAAGCCTCTAATGTAGTCTTGGAGACTGAAAAATTTAATCTCAAAGTTGCAGATAAGGAGGCATGAGAGAAAGAGGAGAAAATAATAAAATTTGAAACCCTTCTCAAGGCCTAGAATGATTTGAGGGTGGTGGTAATAGAATATGATAAGTTGATTGCACAAATGATAAGTCCATTGGATCATAGGTCCCCATAGATGTGGCTTGTTGACCAGCCTGCAATTCACTCTTCTTCAAGCCCAATTATTGAGCTCCCTCCTTCCCCATTCTCTGAGCCATATATTGAAGCAAGAGTTAGCTGGGAAAAATAAAAATTAATGGAGGAGAAGGAAAGATTAAAAGAGATCAGGGAGAGGCTGACAAAGGAGAGAGACTATCATATGAAGGCTAAGTGCACAGTTGATCAGAAGTATGAGGAGAAGGTTAGGGAGATAGTGTTGTAGTTTTCTTAGAGCCTTGAGTCTAAAATTTTGTATGATCATGTGAACAGGTTGGATGTTCTTCCAAGTTCCTTGTTAGATGAAAAGGTTGTTTTGAACCCAATTTTGAATAAATGGGTGGAAAGGTATCCAGATTTGAAGTTATTTTTTTTTTTGCCTAAAGGAAAAGATAGTCCTACCCAACAATAAAACCATTTCATAAATCTGTAAGAAGTTTGGTTGAGTATAGGATAGGGATGGATGATTTGGAGAGAAAGTCCAATCTTTTGAAGAATGAATTGACTGTTGTCAATGGTGAGCTAATTTTGAGAATTTTTAAATGAATGGAAAGTTGAAGGAGTTGGTAAAATGGACAACAGAGTTAGATGATAAGTTATCATTAAGGAAGAATATTATTCTAATTCTGGAAAACACTCTTTTCTTCATCCAAACAATTGAAGTAATAGAATCGGCCATATCTAAGTTCGAGTACGTAAAGAAGGACATCAAACAGATGGAGAAAATATGGTAGGATTTATTTAACAGAAAGGCTAAGATTATTGGTTTCCCATTCCCAAGTGAAGAAGTATTCAATTATTGGTGGTACCAATACATCCCCCATGTTAAAAATGATAGCACTCCACCTGTGTCTTGAAAGAAGCAAAGACTACTGGTGCAAATTTTCAGTTGGTGAGCATCAGGATGCAATAAATGTAGAGATATTTTTAAAGATAAAGAGAATCATATCGATTGATTGGCTAAAGGAGTTAATTGAAGACTCAAAGGAGGTAGCTGATTTGTTTAGATATTTGTAGATTATCTCCTAGATCAGATTTTTCTCATTTATTGTAAACCCTACATGGTTGTTCAGAATTTTTAGGTTAGTTTTTGTTTCCCTTAAATGATCAGATGCTTGTTGCAATCCTTGTGTATAAAATAATTTTTCATGATCATTTAGAGGCATTGAGAATTAGGTGTTGATAGTGTTGGTGCTCAAAAATGCTGGACCATTTTGAGGCCACCTGACAGGCACAAACAAGTGCCTCTGCAATTCTGACTTGATTGAGCCAATGCTAGTAGGCCTAAATCAAAACTACTTTCAAACTACACAAACACGTGCACAAACAAAAGCAATTCCTTCCAAAGGGGTTAACAATCCTTGGAGAATAATAATCTAATCTCCTAACTATTAAAAAGTTTGATATCTAGACTAAAGCCTAAAAGTACTACTAAAAACTAATTGAATGCTTTGTAAAGAGAGATATCAGATTAAATATGTAAACTATAGAAAGAACAAAATGACAATTACAAATGAAATGAGATCAGTGCCTAATGCCAAATTGGGAATAGAGTCAATTACATTCAATCATACGTATAGCCAGAGATAGTTTTAGGGTAACTCACTCCTGTAAAGCAAGACCATCATCTTACAAGCTTCAGTTGAAAAAATAATTGAAATAACTTATACAATTAGTCCTATCGATTTTAACCCAAATTAAGAGCCTGAAAGGAACAATAATAGGTTCTCAGACTACACAACTACTATTTGAATTATATAAATTAAACATAAATAAATGAATCAAAGAAATAGCACAGTAGGATACCCTGGTAAATAGAGTAATCTTAAAAACTAATTGAAAAATAAGAAACTATATAACCTCAAAGCATAAACACTTATCTGCCATTTGCACTTCAAAAATTGGACATTAGGTTCAAATCTATAATTTGGGAGATTTTTCCAATTTTTTTGTGATGTGGTGATGTCCTATTGTTTAAAAATTGAATTAATATAAATATCTCCCCCAATGGTTCTCTGTGAAAGGCCATGCCCTTTCACAGGATCTAATCCTAGGAACTAACCCTAAAAATACAAATTAAACCATAATAATGGTTTTTAGGGAAATATTTCTCATACAATTAATTTGGTTTATGATACTTTAGGTGTTCCATGCATAATAATCAAATGTTTAGTTTCCTGCACAAAAACAACTAACATTAGATAGTCTTAAAACCTAAAATAAAAATCATTACATTCATAATATATTAGGTTTCATAAAAACCATTATTATTATTTATTTATTAATTAATGATCAATTGAAAATAAGCTCATGCCATACTTTATACATGCATTTGATAAATAAAGTAGAAAATAAAAATTCAAAAATTAATTATATGTTACCCACATTAATTATCAAAAACATAAGCAATTACATTAATAAGACAATACTTGAAATATTAAATAAAAAATGACATTATGTTTAGCATATTACTTTTATGTCCAAGATAATACATTTAATGCATGTATATTTATTTTTTTTAAATATATCTTCAAGTATAATGCAATGTAACATAGAAATATTAAAACATTAGGGTAAAGGATTTTACAATTCACCCTTAAAATGGGACATTTACCCTAAATTCACGATATCATTTAAATAATTTTGACATAGGGTAAGTGCAAATTCAATAACAACCCTAATATTAATAATACTTTTAATGTACAACCATATAGAACCAATGTTAAGGGTTTTGAGAAATAAAATATTTCAAAACATAAACCCTAAACAAGAAAGTGAAAAAACAATTCATGTTTATTTACAACTAAGTTTCAATAATATAAAATCACTTAATCTTTTCACCCTTCAAAATAAAATTATTAACATTAAGAATACAATAAGGTGAAAATATAAAACTATATTTAGGGGCATGAAAACTAAAAATTAATATCAAAAAATACTTCAAAACCCTAAAACATAATAATATTTATCACATACACATTTACTTTATCATATTTTTTCACTTTAGGGCTTTTAGGAGTAAAATATAAATTAGGATTAAAAATTATTATATTAGTAACCACAATAATTTCACAAAATATAAAATTTCTATTACACACACAAAATATGCATTCCCTTAATAATTTATTTCAAAAGGAAATAAGATTATCTTTAACTTATACCTTTATTTACACCTACACTCTCAAGGAATAACATAGAGTAACTAGTAGGGGGAGAGTCGGGTAATTAGGTAGGAAAAGGGATGGGTTGAGAGGTTGAGTGTTCAACTCCCTCTCCCCATTCTTTTTTCCTAAAATAAAAAAATAAATAATTCATGAGAAAATAATATTTCACATTGATTTGAAAAGTAATTAAAGAAAGGATTGCTCCCTCTGTAAAATTGTATTGGCTTCTTACCTGCACATGAAAACACAAATAAATTGATTTCTCCTCCTAATCCTCTCAAAGAAAACAAATAGACTAACTGGTTAGGGGGTAGGAGGGTAGGTAGGTAGGTAGGAAAAAAGGTCGGCTTGAGAGGTCGAGGGTTCAACTCCCTCTCACCACCTTTTTTCACTTAATTTATTTTATTCATCATTTTTAGAATAATTTTATTTCAAAATGAATATACATTAAATAATTTGAAATAAAATAATTAACAACCTAATACATGAACATAGAGAATGACAAGCATATATGCCTTTTATTCATTTTAATTTCTTAAAATAGGGAAGTTATATAAAATATAAAAAATGTATGCTATACTTCACTCACATTTTATTCTTTTAGAACTTGAAATTTTCAGTGTCAACAGATAGAGCATATTTTGAAAACCCTAGTCTCAGTCAAGATTGTAAAAATTTGTATCAGTTTTTGTTAATAGAAGATATAATGTTGCAGGTTCTTGCAATTATTTGAAGAAGGCTTGTATTCTGAAGTGTAAATTGTATGCAAAGATATGATTCATTATAATTAATACAAATATCTAGTTCTTATCTATCCTTTGTGTCAAATCTTATGAATTTTGAGCTTTCTAGTTCATTGCATAATTGTTTATGTGTGTATTTTCATTCATGAGTTCTAATCAAGGATTAGATTAAATATTGGTCTGGGTGGGATATAAGTTCATCTTTATTTACATAAGGATTTTGTGTAACGAGTGAGGGTTTTGGGTGGATGTATTTATGGAAATGAATCTTTGATATCTCCTAGTCTTTGTATCCTTTTTATTTCAGAGTTATTGCCCAATTGATAAGGCACTAGTCTGAGTGAGTACATCTCCTATTGGAACATGTTGATCAAGGTTGTTATAATCTACAAATTTGAAGTAAAAACTAGTTAAAATCTTTAAGTTTATGGTTGAGAAGTTGATTTTTCTTTCATAAGAATGGAGAGTCAATGAATGTTTGGTTATCATTTAGTACTTTCTTGTTATAGATATCTATTATTTGAATCCAATATTGGTATTGTAGAGGTATTATATTCACTAGATTAGGTGCACCTGCCTTGGTTTTTTAGAGGCAAAAGTGTAGAGGGAAGTCTTGTCCCTATAGTTGGTCTAGTTACCTTAAGATCCTTTAAAACATTTGGAATTAACCACTCCTAAAATTATTCTGAAGGTATATTGGAAGCCTAAGAGCATAAGTCATTTTGAAACACCAACAAGATGGTGAATCCACTGGGGAGTTGTTATAATAAGTCATAAATAACTCCCGGCCTGCTTATTTCAAACCAGTTAGTTACCATTGATAACATAGAGTTGTTCTTTATTTTGTTTATCCTTTATTTTACAAGACTCTTTATAATACATATCATTAAGAAATTAGTGTGTTAGAATTCCCAACTTAGTTGGGTGGTGACTTAAAGAATCTTTGCAGCAGTCCTGGCCAAAAATTATTTTACTCACACTTTTTCAAAATGAGTTATAGAAATTGTAGATCCTGGAGGAAAGAACATCCAGAAGATAAATTGGGAGAAGGACTTCCAACACTTTCTAAACCTAGTAAGATAAGGAAGGAAATAAGCAATAAAGACATGTCTCATACATGGAAACAAAAGTGAAATACAAGACAAGAAAGCCCAATCCAACCCAGTCAGGAAGGAAACACATTAGAATTCGAAGAGGTTGTTGATTTGGGATTAGGTCAGTATGAGGATTATTATTCTCCTTAAGAGAGAGGAGGATAAATATCTCAATATAATAAGAGAATATTCCTTAATAAATCTCTTGAACATGAGAGGAGGTCTAGAAGTAAGAGTAGAAGTAGGCCAAACTTTTACCCTCCTTTTTCCCTTGGTGCTTATGTACCCCAGGGCCTTCATGTCTCAGAAGATTAATAGAATGAAAGTCATGTTGAAGGTTCGGAATCTAATACAAATCTCCCATAATCTAAAGAATCTTTAAAGAGGTGTATGAATTGGAGAGAAGGATCCAAGAACAAGTTTTTATTAGACAACAAAGAGAACAGGAAAAGGAAGATAAAATAAGACAAGCTATGATAAGAGATGAACAATTAAAGAGGCATTTGTTAAACTTGGAAGCAATAAATTATGTGCCGATACCTGAAAAAATAAAAGAACAACCTATTGTCCAAGAAGTATGTGAAATAAGTAAACCTAAGGATAAAGGTAAATAGAGGGCTATTGGAATTACAATCAATGAACCTATCAATGATAAAAATCCCTTAGATCAGGTGTTGAGGTTAGATGTTGATCTTGAGAAGGCAAAAAGAGAGAAATAAATATTGGCTAAAGAGCTTGAGAAGGAAGAATTGGAAGCTATTGCAATAGAAATGAAAAAGAAGATTGAGTTTCTTAAACAGACTTCGGGACTTTCAAATATTGTTGCTTCTTCTTTGGCACATGGTGGAAATCTTGGAATACTGCAAACCAAGACACCATTTTCCCACCATCATCTTGTGCTAAAGTTTCTTCTACATCAAATACAAATGCATCTACATCCTAGGGCTTTGGCCCATCACATGGACCACCCAGTCATCTTGAAAGGTACAAACAACTTAATTTTTATGGTATCACAAGTAATCCTAATATAATCCCTGATGAACTTAGAGAAAATCTCCCTAAGTTTACTAGAAATAATGTTATTACATGTGAAGAACATTTGAAAAAATTTGCTGATATAATGGATGATTATAATGTTGAGCCTGATGATGTAATCATGAAATTATTTGTGCAATCTTTAACTAAAGACTCTAGGGATTGGTTCAAAGGATTACCACATGCCAGTATAGGGTCTTGGAATGAATTTAGAAATTGTTTTAAAGAACAATATGGTTATAAGACAAATGTGCATTTTATGTTGAATGAGTTCAACAATATTAAGAAGAATCAGAATGAAGACATTATTGAATTCAATGTAAGATTCCAAAACGTGATGCATAAGCCATTGCAGGTTAGTAGGTTGGATGATAGGATATGTCTTGTGACATAGTTAAATGGTTTTGATGCTAAAATGAGATACCGCTTAAGGGAATGGAAGAATCCTATAAATATTAGGAAAGCTTATAAGTTGTATATTTACATAGAAAGTAACATAAGAATATTAGGAAAATTGGGAAGAAGATAGGATTGGAAACATCAAGTGCCAAATAGGAAAGAACCAGGAAGGTCCTAAAATTTGAAGCCAAAGGAAGATGATAGCCTAAAATAGATCTTAAAAGATTTAAAGGACCTAAATCCTGGTGAGAATAAAAATAAAAGGGATGCAAGTAATGACAAGCCAACTTTTAGCAATTTTAGCAGGTAGCCAAGAATGCAAAACTACCCCTATAATACCCTATAGAAAGATGGTAAGGCCATTATTGCACCAAAAAAGGATAAACCTAATGAAAAAACCCTTGATCCTCTACAAAGGAGTTCAGTTAATATGAATGATGATACCCCATGGTGTATTTCCTGTCACTCCCCACATAGCCCAAAGTATTATGCTATTGCTTCAAACATATCTAAAAATGAAGAACAAAATGAGCAATATGATGATAGTGGATGTGCAATGACTTCTTCACACCTTTGAGATGAGATCGATTATGTTAATGAAATAGAAAACCAGGATGTATTTTCTTCACAAGCTAGAAATGAGGTGTACCATCAGAATTTTTCTCTGATGAAGAGGATGAGGAATTTGATGATGTTGCATGTGGTGTAGTGAAGGGTGAAGAGCCAGTTATTTTAAGGTGACCCTCTAATGAAGAAATTACTAAAATTACTATAGACATGGTCACCCAAGCCATGTGTAAGTATAACCTAAGAAATAGGATAGGTGGTAATGCTGGTGGTAAGCCAGATGGCATGTTTATCAAAAAATTAGAGGTTGACACTAAGAAACCATAGGAAAAGGAAAAGGTTGTTGATACTATCAATGGGATTAGAATGAAGAAGAATACTAGGCTAGCTGGTCCTAATATTATGTATAAAGTAAAGACTAAGACACCAAAGGTAACTGTTCCTTCTCCCCAAAAGGATGGTAAGTCCCAACACAAGGAATGACCTAGCCTAACTGTCTAGTTTGAAGATAAAGATGTTACTGTTGTAAAGTAGGACATAGTTGATTATAAATATATCTCAATTGACATGAGTAATTTTCTCTCACAAATCACAGTTAAGGTTCCATTGTTGGAAATGATGAGAATATGAGAACATGAGGAAAAGGCCCTAGATTGGGTAAATGGTGTCACTTCCACAAATGTCCAAAAGTTAGATAAAAATGATCAAGTAGCATCTCTAGATGATATACTTGACAATAAAGGTGAAGAAATTATCTCAAAGATCCCACGAGTTTACTTGGATACAAATGTTGTGATACTGCATCAGGGATGGTAAATCCTTTCTTTTTAACTCTGATAGTTAATGGAAAAAATATTGAGGAATTGTATGATTGATTCTGGGGCATCATATATTGTTATACCTGTAGAAGTCATGAAATCAATTGGATTAAGAGTTGATACACCTCATGGGAGGTACCAAGATATGGAATCAAGGGAAGTGCTAGTTATTGGCACCATTAGGACCTTACCTTACATGTTAGCAGCATATCTAAATAAATTGTTGACTATGAGTGTCTTAGTGGTGGATATCACTCCTCAATATGAGATGTTATTATCTAGGAAGTGGAGTCCTTCCATGGGAGGAAGTATCCTATGTGATGTTTCATTTTCCACGTTTGATATTGAATGGGAGAGTATAAGGGTGTCTAGGGAAACCAAAACTCCTCATATGATGGAGGAAAATGAAGAAGATAGTATGAATTGTTTTCTAGACACTGACATTGGTTCTTTCCAAGATCAAGATAAAGAAATGGATGAAAAGGTCATGTTTGTCCTTTTAGCTGAGGACAAAGATAACTTGGTAGACCATGATGATTTTTGGACTTTATATTTTGATGGGGCAAGTTCAAAAGGAGTTGGAGCAAGAGTGCTGCTAATATCTCCAAAAGGTAAAACCTTTAAATTTTACCTCACTCTATTGTTTTCTTGTACAAATAATGTGGCAAAATATGAAGCCTTACTAATTAGATTGAGATTAGCATCAAGGCATGGGATAAAATTTATTAAAGTAATTGGAGATTTTGAGTTAGTAATTTCTCAGATTAGGTCAAGATATGCATAAAAAAATCAAAGACTAAAACAATATCGAAATGTTGTTTGGGATGAGATTGAGAGCTTCCATGCACTTGGTATTGATTGGATGGATAGGAGCCAAAATAGAATAGCTGACCTATTAGAAAATATAGCCTTAAGGCTAGAAGATATCACTTTTGCAGGGATATCCAAAATTGAGGTTTAGCCTAGGCCTTTTATCCCAGATAATGTTTAAAATCGGTAGGTTCTTCCTAATGACCAAGACATATTAAGATTCCTACAATGTGAGTCATATTTTGGTGACAAGGAAATGGATTTCAGTACTTATGTAGACTCCAATAATGGGAAGGAAACTATTTTTGGGAAGGAGGTCTTGTAGTTAAAATCAAATAGGGTTCCTAAGGGACTAGTTGCTCTTGAAAGAAGATTTGACAATAAAGATTTAGAAGAAATAAATTTGGGAACAACTATAGTACCAAAAATTATTTACATTGGCAAAATATTGTCTCCCAAGGTTTGTATGATGTTGATTTATCTTCTCAGAAAATTTAGACATGTTTTTGCACAGTCTTATGATGACTTAAAAGCTTACAAAGAAGATCTATTTCAACATGAGGTTCCACTAAGGGAAGGCACTAATCCTTTTAGACAGAAGTTAAGTCCTGTGAACCCCACTCTTGCACCCAAGATGTAGGATGAACTGAAAAGAATGATAGATGCTCAGATAATTAAGCCTATCAGACATTCTACTTGGGTGTCAAATCTGGTTCAAGTAAGAAAGAAGAATGGTGACATTAGACTTTGTGTTGACTTTAGAAACCCGAATATAAATTCCTTAAAAGATAATTATGGGTTACCTAACATGGAAAATATGCTGCAAAGAGTTACTGGATTAGAATTGATGTCCATGATGGATGGTTTCTCAGGTTACAATCAAGTGATGGTCAAGGAATCTGAATAGTTTAAAACTTCATTTACCACCCCATGGGGAATATATGTATATGTCAGAATCCCATTTGGTCTAACTAATGTTAGTGCTACTTTCCAAAGAGCCATGGATGTAGCCTTTGAAGACTTCATAAATAATTTTTTGGTTGTGTATCACGATGATATCACAACATATTTATCTAAGGAAAAACATTGTCAACATCTTGAGAAGGTTTTTGTTAAAGCTTTAGAGTATGGGGTTTCCTTGAATCCAACAAAATATGCATTCGGTGTTGTGGAAGGTAATCTTTTGGGACATATTGTATCCAAGTATGGAGTAAAAATTGACCCTAAGAGGGTTGTGGCTATAGAAAATCTTTCCCCACCCAAGAATGTAAAAGATATTCAATCTTTTTTTGGACAAGTAAATTTTTTAAGGAGATTTATTACAAATTTTGTTGAAACTAGTATCGCCATCTCCAAAATGTTGAAGAAAGAAGCAAAGGTTGAGTGGAATGAAGCAGTAATTAGGGATTTTAAAAATATTAAACATGCTATTAAGGATGCTCCTATTTTAAGGACACCTGATTATAGTAAGCCCATGCAGATTTTTTCTTTTGCCTCATGCCATATTGTTGTGGCAGTATTGTTACAAAGAATGCAGAAGGATATGAACAACCCATATCATTTTTTAGCAAGTCCTTGCAAGCAACTGAGTTGAAATATGACATTATTGAAAAATAGGCATATGCTCTAGTTAGGGCTGTCAAATCTTTTAGATGTTATCTTATGGGCGCTACAATGGTTGCATATGTCCCTAGTGGTGCAATCAAGGATATACTAGTTCAACAAGAAGCCTGAGGGAGGAGATGTAGATGGATCAATAGGATCCAATAATTTAACATTGATATCCAGATTACAAAATTGGTAAGAGGCCTAGGTCTTACAAAGTTAATTGCCCAAAGCAACTTAGTTTCCAATCATATAAATATGTTAGCGGAAGAACAAAGGCCATATATTTGTGATATGGATTGTTGTGATTGGTATAAGGACATCATTGGTTAGTTACATAAAATGACTTTACCCCCTGAGATGGATGACACCAAGAAGAGGACTATCAAGTTGCATGCTAATAGGTATGCCATTGTAGGTGGTAAGTTATGGTGGAGAAGCAATGAAGGAGTATTTCTTAAATGTTTAGACCAAGATAGATCCAAAACCTTATTAGAAGAAATGCACAATGGTGTTTGTGGTGGCCATTACATGGCCAAAACTACAACCCATAATGTTCTTAGGTCTAGATTTTGGTGACCTACACATTTCAAGGATGCTCACCAATTTATCAAAAGGTGTGATGCTTCCCAAAGATTTTCTGGTAAGTTGAAGTTCGATGGGAACCTGCCCCTCAAACCTGTTACAGTTCAGGCACCATTTCAAAAATGGGGTATGGATTTCATTGGTGAGATTCAGAATAAATCCATTGGAGGTCATTCCTGGATACTAGTGGCAACAAATTATTTCACCAAGTCACTGGAGGTTGTCCCCACTAGAAGAGCTATTAGCAAGATTGTAATAGATTTTGTAATGCAAAATGTTCTTACCAGGTTTGGTTGTCCAAAAGTTATTGTGGTTGAAAATGCTATGTGTTTTAGATCACAAGAATTCAATAACAACTATCAATAGTATGGAATAAAAAATTTATACTCTTCCCCTTATCATCCACAGGGAAATTGTCAGGTAGAATCTAGCAATAAAAGTTTGATTAAAATCCTCAAGAGGGTACTAGATAAAAAAAAGAAGGCCTATGATGCAAAGTTGCAATTAGCTTTGTGGGCTGATTAGGTGATTGTAAAAAGGGAAATATGATGTGCTCCTTTTGATTTAATTTATGGGATTAATGCTAGATTGCCTCAAAATAATTTATTGTAAATGTATCAATTTATTTAAGCATATGATGAAGATCTAGATGATGAAATGAGAGTAAGGATGAATGATTTGATAGAATTGGATGAGGTAAGGAGTAATGCATATGAAAGGAATGTGAAATTACATATACAGTGTAAGAATATATATGATAGAAGAACCACCCAGAGGGATTTTCATGATGGTGACCTTGTTTTAATGTGGAATGCAAGATTAGAAGCTAAAGGAAAGCATGGGAAATTTGACCCTATCTGGGTAGGCCCCTACCTTATTGAAAGAAAATGGGGAATAGATTCTTATATCTTGAAGGATTTAACTAGAAATACTTTGGAATTTCTTCTTCATGGACAATTCATAAATTTTTACTTCTCTTGAAGTATTTTTCTTCCATGAGCAGTAGTTTAGGGTTTTCTTGTACTTTTTCTATCATATAGGTGTGTTTGTTTTCAGTCACGTGTTTATTGATGGTGCTCTCCGTAACCAGGAGACTCTAAATTCTTTCTATGCCTACAAGAGGCATACATCCCCAATTAGAGCCACTGTTAGGAGAATTCAAAAAAAAATTGGCCCTTGATGTTGAAAAATCCTAAAAATCCATGTATTCTCATAACCCTAGGTCTTCCCATGCCAAAAGCACCAATTTTTTGTCTTTTTATTCTATTCCTCCATTACTTTTTTGGTCACTTAAGTCCTAATTTCCACATGTGCTTTTAAAAGTTATCGGCTAAAGGTGAAAATGTTAGAAAATCATTTGTCCCTCTTACTTTGTCGATACCTTTTTATTAATGTTTCTTTCTTTTTATCTGGACCATTTGATCTTGTTTAATCTAACAATAAAGCAATGGTGGCAAAATTACCCCATGTAATATTCTTTATATAGTAACTGTAAGATCTTTTTGGATCTAGTGGTAGTCGCTCTACCTTGAACCTCAAGCTACAGGCATTTTATCTTCGTGGGATCCTGACTGATTGTCACCTATCCACAATTATCAGTGGGACCACACAGTTTGAAATATTTTGGTAAACCGCTCAGTTAAGGTTATTTCAACAGTTGATGTCAAGCGGGCCTAGTTAGTATGCAGTGTAAAGACTAGTTAAATCCAGGAAAGATCTATGACAAGCATGATGCCTCAAACAAAAAGTGACAAGTTTTTATTCATCGTGGGATCACAAGAACTGTTTGATTAGAAGAATGGATGAGGAAATAGTTTTGGTGGGGCCGAAGATACTTTTTATGCAGACCGTGAGATGTGTTTTGATCTAATGATATGTGTGAATCCTTGATTAAAAGTTGCAGAAAGTCTATTCATCATGGGATCACAGTTTATTGACACATGTCCCAGATGATGTCATATGTCAGTGGGTCCAAGGGTTCACCAAAAAATAAAGGTTTTCCATCTAGGAAAAGATCCAATGGCGGGCACTATTTTTGGAAGAAGAGATGGAAGGATTTTAATCTTCATGGGATCATGCTTTTTTGACGTGTGTCATGATTTTGAAGTGGGTCCGTAGGTTTGTAAAGTGTTAAAGGCTAAAAAATTCACAGGAAGATCGACGACATACATGAAGCCTTAAAGGGAAAGTGATCGAGGGATAGTGATTGTGGGATCATGACTTATCAACATGTGTCGTGCTTGATGAAAAGTTAAAGTTAACCTAGGTCGTACGCATGGTTTGAAATGAAATCTTTTTATTGGTTAGTGGGTTCACCTGAGGTTAGAAATTTCATTTCACTAGTCAATTTCATGACAATTGTCTGATGAGCTGGGAAAGTAAAGATCAATGACTCATTTTTAAAATTTTGAAACCAAAACTGTGAAGTGTTTTGTAAACATTATAAGTGTCAGTTTTTCATAATGAATGGTTTAATGGTGTATCATGTGAAGTAAATATAGGATGTTGGGAAAGGTACAAGGAAATAAATGATCATTTCAAATGGCACATTGTCTCCAGAGGTCTCAAACAATAGGTGTTTTCTCCTTGCGCTTCAGCTTGCAAGTATTTTTGAAAGGTGGTAGGTGATTTCTACTGTATTATTTAAACTGTTCATATTTGTGATCGTGGTGCCATTGAATTGAAATTTTAAAAGGGTTAAGGTGTTGGTTGTATTATCAGTCCATGTAAATTTATTCATTTAAAACCCTAATTGTTTAAGATGACACCACATAGGGAGTTTAAAGGGGAAATTGACTATCAAAAGAGGGCTATTTGTGATGATTTGTTTTAGTTGTTGCCTCCATCCTCAAATGACACCTCAAAAATGAAGGATATAGTTCCTAAAAACCCTAGAGAACAGATAGGGGAGGGATTGTATGATAAGGGCATGTGGACAAGGGATCCCAAGGTTGGATATATTGGGTTGACTCTCTTCACGACTGTATATTCACAGAGAAATGCATGTGCACCCAACAATAACATATGAAAATTTGATGTTGGCAAATTGGTTGTGTCATGCATCTTCATCGATGCAGATATCCTCATGCAAGTTGAAAAATGCTATGATCCAGGGGCAAGGGTAGTAAGGGATGTTGATGGCCATGTTTTGGTCAGTATAACTATAGATGAGATAAGAGATGTGTTCTCATTGAATGATCCTTCTTTGATTCAGTGTACTAGAAAATGTACCTTCATAGGGTTAGTATCATCAATAATTCAAAATAACAACTAAATTACCACAAATAGCAGTCTATTTAAGTAAATAATTGACAATTAAGCACTCTATGGATCTCTATTTAGGGATGCTAATGTAAAGCTCTTAGAAAACCTCCATTAGTGATAGTCCTAAAATGAGAATGAATGATAAACAATGCTAAAAGTTCAATTCCAAATGAAAATACAACTAATTAGCTCTATATTTTCCTTTCTATCTCTAATTTGCAAGAGGTTTGATGCTATTCTTAGATTTTTGGATGATTATTGAGTGAATTATGCCTTTCTTTTATAGATTTTGGCAAGGGTAAGGGTTGTAGTTGAGTTGATCAAGGTTAGGTGATAGTTGAGTCCATGGTTCCACCTTTGGAGACCATTTAAATATTTTATCCTCAAAGGTTGGGACAAGAAGACAAAATGAGTGGACAAGATGCATTCTCCAAGTGAGTGATTGAGATTTGATTTAGGCTTGATCCATATGAGCTTGGTCCTCAATTCCTATTGGTTGATGGATTTTCCTCCCATTTGGTGGTTGAGAGAAAATAGGAATTAATTAATTGAATTTATTTAATTTGTTTAGCCACATGTACCCCTTAAATGGGTTGATTTGATTTAATTTGAACTATACAATTAATTAGATTAATTGTATAATTGATTGATTTATCATGATTTAATTGATTTAATATGATTTGATGGCTCTTGATTTTAAATTAATTTTAGATTAAGGTTCAATTGCAATTTGTCTTTGATTTTGACTTGATTTGATTTAGTTGCATTTAATTGTATTGATTTTTTCTTCAATTTCTCATTTAAACCAATTTTCGGTGATTACAAATGCCCCTCTTTGAGTTGACATGTGAAGCGTGTTGATTCAAAGAATGTCTTGATTCAATTGATGTAAGGTCCTGATTCCATTGATGGTCAATTTTGTTGTTCGATATAAGATGCAGATTCTGATGAAGTTTGAATTGAATATGATGTCGTGATGGTCTATTTGATGATAGTTTGGTGATATGGTACCTGGTTCGATCTGATTTGATGTTTGATCCCCCTTTCAATGATACTATTGTTGTTCCTCATTATCTGAGTGTATGCCTCCTCGAAAATGAAATGAAATTTGTTCATTGTTTGAAAAAAGTTGACAGTTTAGGTCATTTTGCATTAATTAGGTCAATTTATAATGAATTTTGATTTCATTTTTTATAATGATTTTGCATTTGTGTGATGAAAAATACCCCTGATGTGACAGATTTGATGAAAAAAAATGGGTCCTTGGTCACTTTCTGGTCAAAGATGCCCTTTTTAGGTCAAAAAGGCCTATATATAGGGATAAAAAGTCAATTTTACTATTCATTTTCACTTTCCTCTTTGACTTTTCTCTCTGAGTCCTCTGAGCTGATTGTGATGGTGATCCCAATCTGAGATCATAGATTTGAGTGTGGGTGACGATATCATTGGCCGCCAACCTATGGAGCTCCGGTAAGTGCCTGATCAACTTACTTTTCAATTTAAAGCTTTTAATTTCAAAAAAATTGAATTTTTCATGCCAAAATCCTCTTTTTTTTCATTTTTCAATTAAAATAGAACTTTTAAGTATTTTAGTAGTGCATTTACACTTTTTTCAGCACTTCCACACATTTAAATAGCGCTTCTGCACTTTGAAATAGCACTTTCATACGTATAGTTTAGGGCTCCTTTTGCTTTCAAATTTTTGCTTAGTGCGTATAATGTCTTTTGTGCTTTTGATGTTTTTATTAGCACGTACAATATTTCCTTTAGCGCTTTCACCTTAGAACAACACTTTTAATTTTTTAGATAGCACTTTTAATCTTTTGAGTTGCGCTTTTTCTTTTTAATGCTTTTAAGAATTAAAATAGCACTTTTACCCTCTTAGGAAAATTTATAAATGACTTAGTCAATTTTCTGAACTATTTAGTATCGCCAATCAATTGATTGGCTTAGGTAAGAAACCTGATTTGGTAGCGAGTCATAGGATGTCAGTTTGAATCAATTTAATTTGAATTTTTTTATTGTGAATCTAGATTTAGATGATGGGTCATGATAAATTTTTCATCCTCTCTGAATAGAATCAGGAAAATTGATTGTGGTTTAATATTTTGTAAATGTTTGATTGACTTAGGATGATTCAAAAGATAATTGATTTTAAAACTGATGTGATTGAACTTTATTTTTGTAGGTCGTGCTTAAGTCAGTGGTTGTTCGAGGCTTGTATCCTTTACCGTTCAACATGATTGATGATCTGAGCACTCCAGGTTGCCGGCATATAGGAAGATGTTGGCTTTCCTTCTTTCTTGTCCTACCTCGATTCTAAGTGAATCAAGGGTTGATCATAGCTATGGCAGAGAGGTGGCACTTTGACCATAATACCTTCCACTTGCCGATGGGGGAGATGACCATCACTCCTGAGGATGTGTACCGCATCCTGTGTATCCCTACACATGGTGAGTTAGTTTTCTATGACCAAGTTTATGATGGCATAGGATGTCGGTGGGTGTTCCAGGATCCTATGATTAGTGATGACCATATCTAGTGGTCCTAGTTTCATTCATTCCCAATTCTACTAGCTATTTTGGGTGCTCTTATTTGCAGCTTCCTTCTCCCTGATTGCCAAGGGCATGGATTTGTGATCGGTTGGGGACCTATTCTTGAGGACCTAATAGCTTAGCCCCGACACTTTGATTGGGGTTCTTATGTTCTAGCATAGCTTTACCATGAGCTGCACATAGTATTTTATCGATTCTCTTCGAATCTCTCTGCGAGAGTGATTCTATTACAATTATGGACATCGGAGCATCTCCCAATGACTAGGCCAGTTGCAGTGCGTCACTGTGATCCTAGGTGGCCATTTGCATGGATGTATGAGGGCATGGTGGTGCAGGCCCACATGGACAGGTAAGATTACTAGCGTCGTGTGATAGAGGATATGGATCAAGTCATTTGGTGACCGTACATTAGATGTGAGGCATGGCCTGAGGATGCTACAGAGCTTATGTTTATGTGTTGCCCCCGATGGATGATAGGTTGCACTCCACACATCATTGAGAAATTTTTCTTTCTACAAGTGCTATGACAGTATGGTTGTATTCAAGGTATGCCACAAGGTGTTTCTATGTATGCTCATGTTCAGGCTGAGAGATCACTATGGGGGCCTGTGGTTAATTTTAGGATAGCTTGTCAGGAGATACGAGACCTAGGTCACTTGTCGTGGGACATGAGAGATCATGTGATTGATGTAGGTATGACTGATGAGTATACAGATTGGTTTTCTCACAACTCTTTTCTATGATTTACTAATCTAGCTAAGAGGATACCTGGGATTGATGAGAAGTTAGATGATGATAGTGGGGATGGAGGTGATGGTGGGGATGGAGGTAGGGGTGGTAGGAGATGGGTTCATCGGGGATGACTAGGTCATCGAGTAGCTAGAGTGGGTAGAGTGTTGATACCAATGATTGTTGCTGCTCCCATTCCTTCTAGGGGTGGTGGTTAAGTGAGGGGTCGAGGTGTGGATAGAGTTTTACACTAGGTTGCTAGGGATCCTATAGCTAGACAAGGTCATCATAGGGTCAGACGTCAAAGATAGGTGGATATCCAGGCAGCATAGGCTTTGTTAGATTAGGCATAGGGTAGACCAGCATAGGCTCCTCTACAGGCTCCTCCATAGATTATCCCACAGGCTCCTTCTATACAGGCTCCTACTTCTCCTTCTATGCTATCTTCTTCATCTCGTCCATCTTCTTCTTATTTCATTCCACCTTTGTATGTTCCATCTTCTTCCATGCCATCTTCTTCTATGCATCCACCATAGACTCCTTTTGCACAAGATCCCAGTTTAGAGGCTTCGGTGGCTGCATGAGGTGTTTGAGCCTTACATTCGGATGTGTCTCAGATTAGACAAGAGGTTAGCTAGCTTAGTAGTATGATGTAGGCTTTTATGGCCGCTATGAGTCAGCATGGGATATAGGCTAGTTTGAGTAGACCTCCTGATACTGATCCTAGTCATGATGGTACTAATTGTGTTGGTGTTTCAGCCAGTTGATTCATTGTTGTTGAGATGATATGTATTGTTTCATTTATTGATGTACATGATGATCCTAGTTTTGATATCGAGACATTGGACTCTGTTCTATTCTTTTGATTAGTTGATGTTCCCTTATGTGTTGATACTTGTTGATACTTTGATGGACTTTGATTTCCTGATGTTCTATGATGATATCATAGACTTTGATACTCCATTGATTTATGATGATGATACCATAGACTTTGATTCTTAGTTTTGATAGATTTACCTTATGTGATGTCATCATGTGTTGGACCTCATTTTTTAGGTGATTTACTATGATATGCAAATCTATATGGTTCTATCTCCTATATGCTTTGTTTTATGGTTTTTTAGAATGCAATTTTATGATATGGATGCACATGTTCTACTTATGCTTAAATGGTTGTCTTATGTATGACATAGAATAAGTGAATGGATGCGATATGGATTTATGATATGATTCTTGTAATGATTAATGTTATGATATTTTAATGTTTTATGGATGCAAATGATATATAAAGGCGTTAGATGATGTTATAATGATTTAATGAATAATGCAATGTAATGACGTTTATTTTTTATAATTATGGATATACGTAATGGATATGTGTAATGCAATGGAGTTATGGTATGCAAATGTGATGGACTTATATGATGTAATGAATAATGTTTATGGATATTTAATGTATAATGATTCTACATGTTTATATGTGAATGAATGATGTTGATGAATGTAATACAATGATAGTTCAATGATATATAATGTAGGATGAAAATAAATGTATGGATGTAATGAATGTATTTATATGAATGATGCAATATCTAATGTTTTTGAACGAACCTAATGATATGCACCTAATGATAAATTTATGTCTATTTGAATGAAATGACTTAATGGATGAAATGAACCTTAATTAATGGATGCAATGATAAATGCACTTAATGGATTAATATGAATTATTTAAAGAATGCACTCTAAATGAGATGAAACTTTGAAATGAATGAAACTTAATGCAATGTTATTTTATGAAAGTTTAATGCTTTAAATGAATGCAATCTAATGCAATGTCACTTAATGAAAGATGATGTAAGCTAAATGTAATGAAATAAGATTAAAATTAATGCGAACTAATGCAAGATAACATGGATCTAACAAATGCTCATGGAACAATGTAGTTCACCCTTGTTTTTGTTTTTTTTTTATATTTGGGATTTCCAGCACATTCAATCACATATAGTTTTTGATGTTCATTTGATTTTTTATTTGACTACACCCCCTTTCTGTTTTCCTCTTGCAATTTAGGTTTTAGGCTAAGAAAGGAAAATACATTTAAATGCATTCAATCTAAGATGTATGCAACTAACTGTCACTTTTGTCAAAAATTTGGAGCTTATATTCATCATTGAGCAGTTTTTGGAATCTGAATTCAGTACAACCATCACTAGTTCTACCATGATGATATGAATACTTCTTTCACCTCTTTCATTTCTTTCCCATCCTATGGTATGACTTTTATTGATTGAAGTCAATCATGAGAGTGTGAATACCGATTTTGTCAGATTCTATGTTGCAAGTGGATTTTGGTATTATGATATTGAACATCAAAATATCCAAGGTATCATTTTGCGTAAACAAACAAAAATCTTAGTTTCATCGTATGTACAAGTCCTTGATGATTCTTTGATGATCATGTCCTTAGACAAATAATACATGCTTTAAAACTTTGATTTTAAGAAAGTCATTCAAAAATCAATAAAATATCATGCTTTCATCATAGCTTGTCTAGTATAAAAAAATTTCATCGATTCACTAGAAAGACATGATTTCATCAATCAAGTCAACACTTTAGAAAAAAAATTTAAAATGATTTTCAAATCCATATTTCAAGTGTAGTTCCATCCATTCCATACTTTTAATCCTGATAAAGATAGGGTCATCTAAGATCTTGGACCAAATTTTGTGTTTGGTTCAAATCGGATTAGAATTTGATCGATCGTTTCACTTGTATTTTGATGAATTGATTCGATGACTCATTAAAGTTTTCCTTTTATGAATCCTTCCTCCTTTAGAGTAGATTGCCCCCAGTTTGATATTATTTCAATGTTGGACTTAGGACAATTTTGCAGATTAGGTGACCAAAATCTTTAGGTACTTGCAAATGCAACTATGGGGTTTTATTATGCAATATTTACAAGGATGACTGCTAGGTATGCGACTGAATTGGACTTTCAATGGCACATGTTTACCATATTTTCACTAATTGAATGGATCTTGCTTTCTTTTTCTATTCTTAAGGCTTTTTACCTTTTTTTGCTACCAAGGCGCCTATTTGCTAGGTTTTCACCAAGGCACTTTTCTCTTTTCTGATTTTTTTGTATTTTCTCTCTCTCTCTCTCTCTTTTTTTTTTTTCTCTTTTTTGATGGACTCAAGCCTCATGCTCTTTGTATACTCCTTGATAGGGTATGATATGATGGGCCAAAACTGCTGAAAAGTATGCTCAAAGATGTTGATAGGGTGATGAAAATGTGATATGGTGGATAAGGTAGAGGGTGGCTAAAGCTTTATGAAATGGATTGGATAATGGAAATGGAAGGATAATGAATGAAAGGATAATAAGTTTTTCTATGTGTGGGCGTGAAAAAGGAAATAGAAGGATAATGAATAGGAAGATAAGAAGTATTATCAAGATCAACATCGATACACACCTTGAAGGGTAGTGGAATAATGCAGGAAAAATGGGTGAGATAGCTTGGGATTTTGATATAAGAGAGGATATGGATCTTGGGACACAAGGACTCAAAATGGATGGATAATATGGAATGTGTTTGGGAGAATGTGGAGTGGAATCCTTTGGAAGCTTGAATTTCAACTTTGATTTTTCTTTTGTGTGTAAGTCTTTCAAAAGTGACTTGGGAATCCACACTTTCTTTGATTTTTCTTTCCTTTTGGATTCTTTAGAATGCATTTGTTCAATGAGGGATTTAGGAATCCACATTTTCTTTGATTTTTCTTTTTTCTTGATGGATCTTTGTGGTCTCTTGAATATTTTTTTTTTTCTTGCATTTGCATGTCGATTAGATTGGATATGGTGCTCTTCATACATAAGTGGATTCTTGGATTTCTTATTTTTATGTTGCATATTCAAATTTATTCCAAAGGACTTGGGATTGGTAGATGAATAAGGTTCATATGGATGGTTCATATGGATGGTCTGATATGGAGGATTGACATGGATGGGTGCTTGGTTTCTCAAGTATGTATGCCTTTGTTGGTCTTGATACATGGTAAGGCAAGGGGATGGTGGGATAGGGATGGTAGGAAAGGGTGATGGAGGAATGTAAGGGCCCAATATGGATTTGGAGGATGTATAAGGTTTCAATTTTGGGATATAGGGACCAAGGATGGATTTGGAGTATATATAAGGAATATGCTTATGCACAAATGAAGGTAAATGGGATGTGGTAGGGATATCAACATCTTTATTTTGAGCTGCATGGCCATGACTTTTATCTTTTGGATTTATCTTTGTACCAATAGGCTTATATGTAGCTTTGATAGGAGTGACTTTGATAGGATTAGTTGAATCTTGAGATAGATATGGAGGCTTATGAAAAGTGGATGTTGGGGTACTTTGATCTTGACAAGGGTCTTTTGATAGCCTAGGAAGAATACTTTTGTTTTGATTTTCAATAAGTTCATTAGAGATGGAAGGAATACCTTGATATTGCTTAGGAGATGGGTATGATATAGGAGGTGAAGGAATATGGGGTGTTTGAGATGGAAGGATATCTTCTTGCAATAAATGGAAGGGTGTGGAGGATTCATCATGGGATTCTTGGGATATGGGACTTTGGTCAAATATAGGATAAGGAGGGATATTATCTTGATCTTGATCCTTCATAAGACTTATTTCTTTGCACTTTTGATTTGTCTCTTGACATGGAGCTACTTCTAAGGACAATGCAGGAGTTTGGATCCATGCAAGGGATTCTTGAAGGGATGATGGATGTTCATTTGGAATAGGTATAATAGGCATTGTAGCACATGAAGGGTTGGAGTCTGTAACCTTTGAAGCATGAAAGAAGTTTATAGAAAGATGTAGGTTAGCTTGGATTTCTTTTATAGGTAGCCCTTGAAGGTATACATAGTCATTATGAAAACTGTTTGGATCTTTGTTTGATGGAGGAATATTAGATAGCTTTGCTTCTATATGAAATGGAGGAATGGTGGAATAGGTGAAAGCTATAAGAGGACCACTACTAGACATGTGTTCATAAGTTTGATTTTGCTTGAGAGTAGAATCTTCATTAGATGATTCATTAGGATTTTCAATTTTGATTAAGTCATCATCAATACTATTTTGAATTTTATGTTTCAACTTTATGCAATCATTTGTTTCATGTTCATTATGTCTATGATATTCACAATAGTTACTCAAAAATATAAATCCACATGAAGTGATTTGAGGCAATGTGATGAGATCATTTTCAAGGAGTTTTTCCAAGGTTGATTCGTATGAAATTCCCAAAGGAGTAAATGATCTATCCCAAGGATATTTAGATGTATTTGTGTTTCTCAAACAATTGTCATATGATTAATATTTTTGAGATGGGACTAATTCCTCTTGATATCCTTGATCAAAGATGAGATTCTCTTGATATTTTGAAATAGGTTCTTCATCAAATATTGGTTTATCATTAGGATATTCTTGATCAAATATAGGGTTTTTGTGATATTATTTTTTATCAAATTTTGAATTATCAAAGATATGGCATTCATGATGTTTTTCTTGATCATAGAGGTAAGGAAACAATGTTCTTAATGAGAATTGGTTGGATAATGTTTCCATTTCTTTTTCTATTTCTTGATTTATTGTGAATAGAATATTCTTTTAAATCTTTATTGCTAATTGATTTTGGATCTTAATGGATGTTTTCTTTTTGTAATCAAAGACCTTCAAGCACAACACAATAATTTTATCAATTATCACAAGAAATTCTTCCAAGCAATCTACCTAAGGTCAAATTTGGCTTTTAAATGGCTCTAATGAGCTACGATTGCTAATTTATCAAGGTATTTAATCAAGATTCTGTTCAAAATGGATATTAAAATTTCATCCTCCGAGTATATTAAGAGGCTTCCCACCACCGATATGTCAGAGTTTTGCGCAATCCCAAAGGACTACTCGAGGAAGTTCAAAAAATTAACACCCTTTTGTCACACACCCCATTAAGGATGCATGCATTTCATTTTATAGTGGGTTGGATGATTGTGGAAAAGCCAATTTTATCCCACTTTGGGTTGTCCCTCTCACTGGCCTCATTAAGGAAAATCTCAGGAGGTGAGCCAACTATAGATCTAGCATGTTCATTTTGAAAGCAATAAAGTGGAATAAAGAGATAGGTTTTGGGAGTTTGATTCACCCAAAGGTGAAGAGCATATCCCTATCTATTTCTCAATTCCAAAACACTTTTAACAAGGTTCAATTACCAAACCCACTAACTAATGGGAATCAAGTATTTCTACTCTTTTCCACAAACAAGAGGTTGTTCAAATTTAGTACTTGATTTACTTAGCCTTTCTTTTAATCATGGAACTTGATATTTTTGGCATTTTGAATCACTTAGAAAGTGAAGAGCATACGCCTAGTATCAAATCCCTCAAAAAATAATAGGCTGCTTTAATTACTAGATTTTGAAATTGACAAGGCCACAATTTAAGCAAAAATTGACCCAAGTTATAGGCTTACCTTGTTTCGAAGCTAGCTAAGGCTAGGAGCATTTTTTATGAATTTTCTATTTTTATGCTCACCTAGTGGCGATCGTTCCTTTCCCTTTGCTTCTCCTCCAACAAGTTAGTCAACATGTAACCAACCAAAATGAAGAAAAAAATAATAACTTTGAATTTAAGCCTTATTTATCGAATTTTGTCAAAGATTGACGAAGGCAAGTAAATCCAATTTAATGATATGAACTTAGATTTATAAGCTTCTAAAACTTTCAAGTATTGTTCATATACCGCATTTTATTTCTAAGTGTTGGCTTACCTTCGGTACCCCAAGTTTTGAACTTCTCAAAACTGATCCCTATGGATAAGACAACCCAATTATCCCATTTCCTATATTGGTTTTTGCTAACAATGTTTCCATAAAGTTGATATTTCATGAGGATGCAATGTTCCAATATTACCTTTAAATTGAACCTTAAAGTCAAGGCTCAAAGTTCAAAGTTTGAAATGCAATTTGTAAAGGCACAAATTAGAGTTCAAATGAGTAGGTCTAGACTTAACCATTGGGTTCCCACAACAATTGCCCTATTTGCAGAATTGAGAATAGGAAGGCATAACCTAATGATCATGTGCCACAATTGTAGATGTAAAGTAATGGATGCATAGATGTACATTATATAGCATTATGTCAAAAGAGGCATATGCTCTTGACTCACAATATCATTCATGTGTCACTAACACATACTCTTATGTTGTTGTGAATATGTTCTCATATGTGATGTCAGAGATACATGAGAGCCTACCTCATGCTGTTACTTTTGTTACAAACTAGATAGGTGTTGCTTTTGTGCTCACACTACTTGGAACCTTCCTTGCTAATGCATATTTGGGACACTTCAAAACAATTATTATCTATTATTTCAATTTTGTTATGGGGATGATTATGTTGCTCCTAAATGCATCAATAAGCTCTCTCAGGCCACCAAAATGCACAACAAGTCGATGTCAGCGAGTTTCCAAACCCCAGATTTCCTTTTTATGCATTTCTCTCTACATAATTGCACTTGGAATAGGAGGTATCAAGCCCTGTGTCTCCTCCTTTGGAGCAAACCAGTTTGATGAAACAAATGGGGAAGAAAGAAAGGGAAAGTATTCTTTCTTCAACTGGTTTTCTTTTGCTATTGATATCGGTGCACTACTATGCAATGATAGCTACATATGTTCAAAATGGATGTGTAGAGGAGTGGAAGGCTCGGCACTATAAGATTATTCAAATAGGGAATGTATAATTTGGGGAATTGTAAGGCATGATATGTGTAAAGCCATCAAAGTTTGGAGGAAAATCTGAATTATATATGAAACTCAAGTATAGATTGGGTCACAAGCTCTGTTCTTCAACATGATAATCAAAGAGGATGTAATCTTGCAATAAGATCATGCAAAGTGATTGTGCAGGTGACTATGCTAGAGCTCATGTGATTTCTCGTGAGCATAATGGAGTGATGGTTTTTCTTGTGTACCACTGCATTCATTTCTGGCTATATCTATGTGGTTGTGTGTTATCTTCTCCATTGGTTTCTTGTTGGAGCAACATGAATGCATTGTACATTCCTACTGAACATATTAAGGATTTTGAAATTAGGAATAATCCTCTCTTCATTCCCTATGATCTATGTGAAAGTAATGAAGAGGAAGGAGGTTGTCATGAAAGTTCTGGTAGCATGATCATAAACCAACAAAACAAGGAAGTAGCAGTTAAGCCAAAGCATAATAGCCAGCAAGAAGTTCCCTCAACAAATCATTCATGGCTGACTGAGGTAGCTGACATAGAAGTGCATAATGAAGACCATACAAGTTTGGTTGGGGTAAAGAATAATTTAACTTTGATGCATTTGATTTCTAAAATTAAAGATCCAAATGCTTCTTTTTTTTGGCCTAGTGTTGATCATAATGTATTGATTGATAATCTAAAGCCTAATGTTTTTGAGCTTAAAGAGGAGGTAGAATATGAGGTCTTCTTGTTTGATTTTACACCAACTCAAGAAGAATGGTCTCAGCCTCAAGGTTTGGAGGCATTCTATTTTAAACATGAAATTGTTGATGGACTTACAAGAGATAGATTTTCAGCAAGCCTATCCCCGGGTTTTGATTTGAAGGTTCCAACAAGGATAGTGCAGCCTAAAATTTATGATGTGAGCTGGCTTTTTGGATTTGACATGATTTCTAAGTTGGTGCAGCATATTGTGGTCGGATCTCTCCTTGCAGTAGTCATTAATGGTTTGTTTGGAATGGTGCATCTCATGTATCAACCTCTCTTCCGCATTGGCAAATACTTCTAACAGCCAATCAATGGCTTTGCATGAGTAGCGAGAGGCATCTTTGGAGGTATGGGTTGTTGGCCCTATCTTTTGTAAATAATTTTTTTGTGATGGTTAGTTTAGGTGCTTGAGTTTGTTTCCAATTTTCTTAGTTAGGGGATTTGTTTTGGTTTGTTGTTTCCTTGTTCTCTCCCTCTCTCTGCAAGCAGTCCCTTCGATCTTTATTTTAGCCTAGACTCTACTACCCAATGGCTAGGCTCTAGTTTTTAACCAAAGAGCTCTAGATTCTTCATGCACTTTAAAATGCACATCCCCAATCAGAGCCAGCTATTGGCTTACCTTCGGTACCCCAAGTTTTGAACTTCTCAAAATCGATCCCTATGGATAAGACTACCCAATTATCCCATTTCCCATATTGGTTTTTGCTAACAATGTTTTCATAAAGTTGATATTTCGTGAAGATGCAATGTTCCAATATTACCTTTAAATTGAACCTTAAAGTCAAGGTTCACAGTTCAAAGTTTGAAATGCAATTTGCAAAGGCATAGATAAGAGTTCAGATGAGCAGGTCTAGAATTAACCATTGGGTGCCCGCAACAATAGCCCTATTTGCTGAATTGAGAATAGGAAGGCAAAACCTTATGGTCATGTGCCACAGTTGTAGATGTAAAGTAATGGATGCACAGATGTACATTATATAGCATTATGTCAAAAGAGGCATATGCTCTTGACTCGCAATATCATTAATGTGTCACTAACACATACTCTTCTATTGCTGTGAATATGTTCTCATATGTGATGTCAGAGATACATGAGAGCCTACCTCATGCTGTTACTTTTGTTACAGAACGGATAGGTGCTCCTTTTGTGCTCACACTACTTGGAGCCTTCCTTGCTGATGCATATTTGGGACGCTTCAAAATAATTATTATCTATTCTTTCATTTCTGTTGTGGGGATGATTATGTTCCTCCTAAATGCATCAATAAGCTCTCTCAAGCCACCAAAATGCATAGTAAGTTGATGTCAATGAGTTTCCAAACCCCAGATTGCCTTTTGATGCATTGCTCTCTACATAATTGCACTTGGAACAAGAGGTATCAAGCCCTATGTCTCCTCCTTTGGAGCAGATCAGTTTGATGAAACAGATGGGGAAGAAAAAAAGGGAAAGTATTTCTTCTTCAACTGGTTTTCTTTTGCTATTGTTATCGGTGCACTGCTATGCAATGATAGCTGGATATGTTCAAAATGGATGTGTAGAGGAGTGGAACGCTTAGCACCACAAGATTATTCAAATAGGGAATGTCTAATTTGGGGAATTGTAAGGCATGATATGTGTAAAGCCACCAAAGTTTGGAGGAAAATCCAAATTATATATGAAACTCAATTATAGATTGGGTCACAGGCTCTGTTCTTCAATAGGATAATCAAAGAGGATGTAATCTTGCAATAAGATCATGCAAAGTGATTGTGCTGGTGACTGTGCTAGAGCTCGTGTAATTGCTCGTGAGCGTAATGGAGTGATGGTTTTTCTTGTGTACTGCTGCATTCGTTTCTAGCTGTATCTCTACTGTTGTGTATTATCTGCTATGTTGGTTGCTTGTTCTGTCGCTACCCTCTTTAATAGTAGGGGTAGAGGTGCCAAAGGTGGAGATAGCTATGGGTCAGAACCTGCAAAGGCTTCAGTTGGGGTAGAGATAGAGCACGATGAATCTCACAAAATAATTGCAACACTGGCTAATTATCCTCCCAAGAAAGGCACTTCTCGTATACATCCATAAGTTGAACTCCCAAAGGTACGAGAATGCCATTAACTTGGTGAACAAAGCGTATGAAGAAAAGCACCACACATAATTAGTGGTGGCAATTTTGTTAGCCATAATGTCAGTTACCACAGCTTTCACTATTCTAGGTGGTTTCTAGATAGAGCCATAATGTCAGTTACCACAGCTTTCACTATTCTAGGTGGTTTCTAGATAGAGCCCATAAATGGGTGATCTTCACTTCATCGAATGGTAAAGAAAGTAGAGTCGACAGAGCCATAACAATGCAAAATCCACTTCCATCCTCGTTAGCAGATGGAGACAATTTTTATTACACCTGCCAGCATAAAAACCCAAAATCAATTAGGAATTCGACATCAAAGGTGTGATCCAATTGTTACAAATAGACAACGTACATGACATACTATGAAGGGGTTCATTTTGAGGAAGGTTGCCTCTGATAATTCCAATCTGCACCGTGCAAGGAAGATGGCACATAGATCACCATGCCTGTATAGTCAATAATCATTGCAATAAATCATCAAGCAATGAACTCAAATAAGTGCAATGCAGTAGCAGTGAAAGTGAGAGAACCCAATATTGCAGTTTGACAGGATTGCGGTTTGGTGTCAATATTAATCACTTAGCTGTGTGTCTTTTGATACATTTGTGTCATCAAAGATAATAACCCAATTTTATATCAGTCTCGTAGGACTTGGTCCAGGACAGGTGTAGAGCCAGGTGACAGCATCCATTGTACGACACGAAGGAAGAAGAAATAGAACACACAAACTTCCAATGTTACTATTGAAATTTTATCTGGTAATAATCAGTGACAGTTATAACCAGCTTGGGAAATTTCATTTCCTAATACATCTTCAGGAACAGGATCGATTGGTAAATCAAAGTTCCTAATTTGATTCGAAAAGCCACCTGTCCTGACATATATTCACTTTGATTTCCTAATCTCTCAATACTTTTATTGTTATAAACATAATATCTGTAAAGTATGGGCCCGATAAAACAATGTATTGAGAAGTCATATAAGTAAAAAGGGAAATATATGGTGTACTATGATTAAAAAGAAGGAGAGAAAGCAATGACACTTCCAAGAATCAGTTAAGGTAACTAAAGAAGATCATCGGGGAGAGAAGCTTTAAAACACACAGCAAATAAGAAAGAAGGGGTTCTTCTCTGGGGAAGTCAATCAGCTACAAGGAAGGTAGAGGATTTTAGAAATTAAATTTGTAATAGGGAGAACAGAGGGAAAGGAATATGGTTTATTTTCTGAGCAGCTTTAATGAAGTTGTAGAAGTAGAGTGATATGTAGGTTATTTTGCTTTGTATTTAGAAATAAAGAGAAATTGATACATCAAATTTGTGTGTCTGAATATTATTTTCTGTGGTTAAAATTGATCAGTTGGTCATTTCAATTATATTTTTGAGTATTGTTCTGCATCATCAAATCAAACTTATGAATATATCATGAATCAGTTGATTTTTGGTGTAATTGTGCTTAGATATTAAAATATTTAACGTCTCTTTGATTTCTCTATATGCGGGAAGACCGAATAGATGATCAATTGATCATTCATTTATTTTCTCTGAATCATTTCTATTGTAATCACATTCATTTCATGCTTATGGATGAATGTCAAAAAGCCTTTTGTATCTTCAGGTTAAAGATACGCTCTATTATCTAATTCATTGAATATCTTTTTATGAGGGAGCTGTACCTCTTAATTCAAAGCAGGGTTATCAATCAATGATAAGTCATCCAACCATTAATACATTTTGTTCTTCTCTTTGGGCATATTGAGTCATTATTTACTTTTCTTTCTGAAGGACAAATTTGTATACTAACATTGAGAATCCTCCAAAACTAGCTTGATGTGTGCAATATTCTCCTCCTTGATTTGTTTTGTCAAAATTTTCCCTTCGTGATTAAATCTGGTCTCTGGTTTTTTTATTCTTCTATGACCATACATCCTACAGACACAAAGAAATTATTTTCCGCAAGTTAAATTCTGTCAGTTTTTAATTTAATTAAATGCACTACAGAATCAATTGAAAGCACTATTGAAATTCTTAAACATGCTGCGAATCGGATTAAAAGCGCTACAGAAATATTTAAACGCGCTAAAATAGAGATTAAAAGTCTTGAAAAACTTAGCAAAGGCATTAAACAAATCTTAAAAGTGCTGGAGAATTATTCAAATGTGCAAGCGAGTCAGGCCAAAAGCATTGAATGAAATAAGACAGATGACAGAAGAAATAAAAAGCATTGAAACTCCCTAAAAAGGTGTAAAACTTTGTCCTAGATGCACTATTTCAGACCTCAAAAGTGCTAGAGAAACTATTAAACATGTTGGAGAAAGTATCAAATGCATTGTTAAATCTGCAAAACAAAGAGTTAAACAAGGAAAATCTTAGAAACATGCAATTTTCTAAATTTTTTAAAGAATGAGGCCTAATGCCCCATGGTGGCCATCATTTTGTGTACTAGAAAAAGTACCTTCATAGGGTTAGTATCATCAATAATTCAAAATAACAACTAAATTACCACAAATAGCAATCTATTTAAGAAAATAATTGACAATTAAGCACTTTATGGATCTCTATTTAGGGATGCTAATACAAAGCTCTGAACAAGCCTCCATTAGTGACAGTCCTAAAATGAGAATGAATGATAAATAATGCTAAAATTTCAATTCCAAATGAAAATAGAACTAATTATCTCTAAATTTTCCTTTCTAGCTCTAATTTGCAAGAGGTTTGATGCTATTCTCAGATTTGTGGATGATTATTGAGTGAATTATGCCTTTCTTTTATAGATTTTGGCAAGGGTAGGGGTTGTAGTTGAGTTGATCAAGGTTAGGTGAAAGTTGAGTCCATGGCTCCACCTTTGGAGACCATTTAAATATTTTGTCCTCAAAGCTTGGGACAACAAGAAAAAATGAGTGGACAAGATGCATTCTCCAAGTGAGTGATTGAGATTCAATTTAGGCTTAATCCATATGAGCTTGGTCCTCAATTCTTATTGATTGATGGATTTTCCTCCCATTTGGTGTTTGAGAGAAAATAGGAATTAATTAATTAAATTTATTTAATTTTTTTAGCCATGTGTACCCCTGAAATGGGTTGATTTGATTTAATTTGAACTATACAATTAATTAGATTAATTGTACAATTCATTGATTTATCATGATTTAATTGATTTAATTTGATTTGATGGCTCTTGATTTTCAATTAATTTTAGATTAAGGTTCAATTGCAATTTATCTTTGATTTTGACTGGATTTGATTTAATTGCATTTAATTGTATTTTTTATCTTTGATTTCTCATTTAAATGATCTTGTCTAATTTTTTATGATTATAGATTCTAGAGGAGATAGACTTTGGTAATTTTAGGAAGGTCTATGAGGCTCAAAGGGATTATTTCAAAAGACGACCTTTGAGGGAATTTTTTGATAAGATTGGTAGTTTGTGTGTAGTTGGTTAAAGTACTCTTGAACCAATCATATTAGATCTCTTTAGTTTAAGACCACAAGGCATGTATAAGTCACTAGCTTACATATTTGGTGAGGATGAAGAAACACATATGCCAATTCACTATATGTTCATGATGGTTCATATATTACACCCTCACCTCACAGTTATTTTTGACTTTTCTCCCTATTTTATTGATCTTATTCACCATGGTTTTCTTGGGATTCAAAATTTTAAAGTTGATAGGCCATTTGGATGGTACTCCATGCTAATGCACATGTTTTTATACAAGGGTGTGGAATATTTTAGTCAAACCATGGAGATAGTGCATAAGAGAGATGGTGAGCTACTACATGTTTAGTAGTGGAGCAGTGAACTATCTGGGGACCGTGTTGATGCTAGTTTTGTCATTTTTGACAAAAATTTTGCCTCTAGGCTTACAACATTGTTGTTTTTGGAGAACCCTAGAATTCCTAAAGGGTTATTGACACTCATTAGACCAAAACAATATGCAAAGGATATCACCATAGTGCACAATTGGGGTGATATCATAATGTATCTAGTGTCAAACATTTTCAGAGTTTATGGATTCAGAGGTACACCTTATGTGTTACCATATCAAGTCCCCTTGAAGGTGGGGTTAGCAGAGATTTTGAGAAAGCTTGGTGTGTTACAAGACATAGCTCTAATAGGAAGGAATCAGGAAAATCTCTTTCCCACTATTACCATCACCCATCAATTTCTGATCACAAAAGGTGGCTGGGCATATTTGAATAAGGTCTTGCAGCCCTATATGCTAGTTACTGCTTATTCTGGGTGTGCAGACAATGAAGGTTTTATTAATGGAATGTTTAAAGAAAGAACTAGATGTTTCTTCATGGAACATCAATTTAATTTCCCTAAATATATAATAAGGAATGAGTTCAAGTTGGAAGACCAAGAAATTAAGAAAGAGAAATTGTTGGTCTATAAGAAGACCTTAGACTCTGTCCAAATTTTTGATAAAACTTATGACCCACTGAAGGCCTTCCAACCTTGGGCAAGGAAGATTGAGGCTCTAATGGAGAATTTTGAAGGATTCATGCAGGCCTTAAATGAGAATAAAGATGCTTAGGGCATCAAATGTATTGTATCATTGATAGTTGAGACTTTGTTAGAAGGAAATAGGAAAAAGAATGATTTTGATTTATTTTCTCTATTTTGATTCCTAAGTGGCTTACAACTCTAGAGAAGTATATGTAGATTTATGGATGTAGTTGCAAGATACATAGCAGTCAATAATTCACAATAAATCCATGCATCCAATTTGAATAGCAATTGATACAAAGAAATAGGGTCCTCCAATGGCCCAATCATCCAGACCTTGACTGTCCCCTTAACCAGTGACCCTTCAAAATGAGGTTATCATGCAATCAATGAGTGATCCTTCATTCTCTTGGTCTGCCCTGCATCCAAACATATTGGAAATACATAATACAATGTCTTCCCTACCCTTCATTCTCCTGGTCTACCCTGCATCCCCTTGCTCCCTTTCTTATCAGCTATATCCAATGTTTCATTGAAGTCACGACCAAGAATGAAGGTCACCTTACCCATACGATTCATGGATTCTATCATGCCCCTTCTCAGAAGTAAGATTAAATAATAAATAAAATTAAACTATAAAAATAAATAAGTAAATAATAATAAATTATAATATAATATTAAGTGTTTCAATTTTGAGAAGTCTTTAAAGAAATAAAATTACAGTAGATTTGTAGAGCAAGATGACAGAAGGATTACTAGCATGAGGAAACAATACAATATAATCCTTATCATTGTCATGAAGAATAAAGTTTACTTAGACCAAATATGTTTATCAACAAAGAAGAATAATTAATTATTAACTTCATCCAAGTAAGTCATGACATTGAGAAAGGATGATTAGTTGATACTGATCATTTCTGTGATAGTAATGAAATAGTCTTTATTATTGACCAATCACCTAAACCAATATAAAGATACAACATTTACCATGCATGGTGAAATACAATAGGAACATCAATGGACTTAGCAAACATTACCAATTAATATTAATAGTAATTATCAATAACGATAGTTTGGTAAGAAATAGACAAGTATGGATTAATGCTCAATATCGAGTGTTAACAATGATTAATAATGTTGAACATTGATGATGACAATAATTAATAACATAAGGCAGTAAAATAATTAGTATCATTTGTATAAACTAATCTGGCTATGTTATGAATAGGAATGAAATTGAACAAACATGTCTCTCCAATTACACCCATTCTCACTATACAAGATATAAATTGGAAACCAATCTCATTCTACTGGGGGATAATATATGGAGGAAGAATCGATTTGAGAGAATCTGAGAAATGACTATTTAATAATTTATTCATGAGAGGAGATTGGATAATATAAATTAAGCAAGACATTTATCAGTACAAGGGAGGTTGCTAGAATCAACACAAATAGTTGGAACCCATATAAAGGAAATGAATTATTACAATGAGCTGGTATGCATTGTGTGACAAAAAATTATGATGTAATGTATCTTTGAGTTAAATAATGATTCACATGCTATTATATTGAATCTTATTCAAAATAGGGAACTACAATTAGCATTGGCATTACAATTAGCTTGATTTAGGATTGATTTGATCATTTTATTTTAGATTTAGGGCATCTAGTTTAGCTAGACCATTTATAGGTGATTATAGCCCTTATTAGGAAATACAGTGATATCATGAATCATTTCACTAGTGATCTTAATAGGATTACCTCGAAGCCAAAATAATTGGTCATGGAAGTGGCTTACTATAATCTCCATCCATTTTTTTTCATCAAACGCATGAAATTCTACAAACTTTATGATCCCTAGATCATCCAAAAATGCATATTCAAGCTTCAATTGTTCATCATCATCATACATTTCTTCCAAGTCCTTGTAAATTTATCATAAACCTATCTCCTCATACCTATAATGTATGTATGCCCTAATATCTTCTACATGAAGTACACCAGGAAGTGTATGTGAGAACACACCTTCAGGATCATCCTCACTTGACTTATGAGGGTGTCTTTTTAAATTATAGCTTGTTATATCATTAATATAAAACACCTTGGGTGCTTCCATTCTTAACACACTTTTAGAAATTAAACTATACGAGATTAAACTAGGGTTTCACAAATACCTTCACCACAATGTTGTAGAACTAGGGTTCAACTTCTGAATTTATAAAGATCTTTTCTCACAGCAATTCAATCACTTCACTCCTTTAGCTCCAATACTCTTCTTACAACTACTCTCTGATTTCAATGGTGACAAAATCATCTAAGTGTCACAAGTTATACTATACAAAACACAAAAATCTATGCAACTCCATAAAGTTGTTTCAGTCCAGAAGATCTACAAATCTTCTATGACCATAGATCTGACAATGTAGATCCATGCAGTGACTACTAAAGTCATAACATGTCTAAATATATTTTTATTTGAGATTTCATAGCTCCAAACACTAATTCAGGGGGAAAATGGGATTTTGGTGTCATTTTAGCAATGCTCCCCTTAAGGCCTACAAGGCCCTTCATGCTGATAAAAATGTCTTCAACCCATAAGATCTAGTGGGATCATATAAATAAATATATATATATATATATTTTATAATAATATTGAAATAGAAATTATATATTTGATAATAATATTGAAATAAGAAGTATACATATATTTATTTCAAATGTGAACATACAATACGTATTAAAATAGATGAGATCATAATCACAAATTCATAATGGTATAACAACAATAATTAAATGGGATATATAAATTAAACATTTATAATTGTATATAGAATAATAAGTTGGACAAGGTAATAAGTTGGACATGGGACCCTCAATATAGTCATAAGAGGAAATATAAATTCTATTTAAATTATCATTTCATTTAATTAAGTTGAAATACTAAATAGATCTATATGAATTACAACTGTGATAACTAAAAATGAGAGATCCAAGGTTACAAACTAACAAGGGTCATTACAAATTCTGAAATGTTGTTCCAAACTCCTGAAAACTTTCATGTTGCTTCTTGTTCTACTTTAGTTTCTATTAAACATACTACATCAAGTTTTGTCTCAAAATAATTTTTGATTAAACGTCTCTAGTTAGGGGCATTGCAACCCCTAAAATTCCATGTTATGAGCTTCATTTCTTTCCAAGAGAGAACAAGTCTCTCCCAGATCTTAACTTTCTCTGGTCTTTTATATTCTCCCTCTCATTCTCTTTCCTCCTGTATTTATCTTTTTGGACTTAGATTTATTTTTCTTGATTGTTCTATTTCCCAAAATTCCTTCCCCATCTCTCAAGACAAATTCATCTTATGCCCCTCCTTGATTAAGACCCCCCTCATCCTCAACATGGTCTTCATCACCTATAGTCTCAATTTCATAGATAGGGGACATGTAAATATCTTTAAATACTTCTACCACAATGTCACCCTTAAAATTATGGTCTTCCTGCTCCATCTTCTTGATCTTCCTGGCTAAAGCAGATGAATCCTACCCATTCTCTAGTATTTCATCCCTCTCTTCCACACTCACTTATATTCCTAATATATCTATTCCTTTTTTAACTTAAGCTTGTGGATTAAATGTGTTCACAAACAAGTCTGTTGTATTATGGTCTATTTCCTCTATGATATTTCTAGAATCTCCACTATTCCTATCCTTACCAAAAATTCTTAAACATACTTTATCTGATATGATAATAACATGCTAAAATGAACCAATGGCATGTTCTTTGTGTGGTACAAGGAAGATTTGGCTATCAAATCTTCCTCCGTGAAAGCTGAGCGCAAGAGAAGGTATGTGAATTCTTCATCTTTGATTGGTATTTTTGATAGGCAACATCTTTTGAGCCTCTAGCATCATATTCGACCACAAATTTCAAATGAAATTTGTTTTATTTGATCAAGAATGCTCACTGAAATGACCACATTCTACTAGTGTCGTGCCCTAGCCCATGCTTTATCCTCTCAACTTCCCTAACCACTCCTAATCAGTTAGAGGGAATAGTTGAGTGTTTAGACACTAAAACTTCTCATGCAACTCCCAAAATTTCACATACAAAATAAAATTAAATCCATTTATGAATTAAATCCAATATGCCAAAGGACTAGTCCCAACAATTCTTAAACATACTTTATCTGATATGATGAATTGTTAATAAAGGTCTAATATACAATGGTCATGCCAAAATGCAGTCATTTCAGTGAGCATTCATGATCAAATAAAATGCTTGTGCTCAAGGATATTGATTCACTATTTTGAAATGTTTGGATTCATGTTTGTTGATATTACTGGCACAACCATTGTATATTAGACCTTTATTAACAATTCATCATATCAAATAAAGTATGTTTAAGAATTGTTGGGACTAGTCCTTTGGCATACCGGATTTAATTCATAAATGGATTTAATTTTATTTTGTATGTGAAATTTTGGGAGTTGCATGAGAAGTTTTAGTGTCTAAACACTCAACTAATCCCTCTAACTGATTAGGAGTGGTTGGGGAAGTTGAGAGGAAATTTTTCAAACATTCATATTCACTTATTGAATGCTTTGGAGATTACTGGTTTTACTGTCCATGTGTTACCAGTGACTGAGATTCATTAAAGGATACAAAACCTTTCATTTTGGGTTATTGTGTGTGGATTCAAATGTAGGTTTGAATTGGTTAATGTTTAGAAGAGATGAATAAAGTATTTAAAGATAATCTTACATGTTTGGAGAGGTTTGAAAGGCACTTATCATGACTGTACCTTCACAAACAGTGGCATAGACTGGGTTTACTAAGTTTCCTTTCTGTAATTTGAGGTTTCATTTCTCTATTGTACGAGTACAGTCAAAGGGTTCATTGACAAAATGATCCTTTGAATGGTTACTATGAATATGAATTATTTGATATAGCATATTTCTCATTTTACTTGAAGTTTGGAATAGCTTGTGCAAGGGTGAAAGTACTTTTGATCATTTTGGTCATAGTTGTTCCTGTACAAAGTCAGAAAATGTAACTATCTAATGAATATATGTAATGTTGAATGGATTAAATGCTTTATTCTTGGTAGAAGTGAATGGAAGGAATAGTGTTGGTGTTAGGTTTCATTTATTATTGAATTCAATGGTTTTCAAGATGTGTTGAGGAGTTTTCTCCTTGTTTAATGTTAAATGTTTCTATACAATCCACTCATACAACAGTGAAATGCTATGTGATTGACAATTTCTATTTTTTCCATTTGATAACCACAGTCAACATTTCAAAACAGTGAATTGTCCTTGAGCACAAGCACTAATAAAATCAAATAATGGAGATAAAGTATGGGCTAGGGCATGCCACCTATAGATTAAAACTGAACCAATGGCATGTTTACAACAAAGAAATAGAATATAATATGCTGAAAATTCTATTCTATTTAATACATGCCAAAGGACCAGTCCCAACAATTCTTAAACATACTTTATCTGATATGATGAATTTTTAATAAAGGTCTAATTCTATAGACTACTAGTAGGAAGGAAGATTTGACCTAGCCAAATCGTCCTTGTACTACACAAAAAAGTGTGTGATAACTATGTCTACTCCAACCTTAATTGTTTAAGAATTCATCATATCAAATAAAGTATGTTTAAGAATTGTTGGGAGTTCTATTACACCTTTGTTGTAAACATGCCATTGGTTCAATTTTGTAAATTTGATTTTTTTGTTAAATGAATTTAAATGGAACATTAATTATAGTAATAATATGCTTAATCAATTAGTAATTGGCAGATTAAATGCAGATTAGACCATTGTATATTAGACCTTTATTAACAATTCATCATATCAGATAAAGTATGTTTAAGAATTGTTGGGACTAGTCCTTTGGCATACTGGATTTAATTCATAAATGGATTTAATTTTATTTTGTATGTGAAATTTTGAGAGTTGCATAAGAAGTTTTAGTGTCTAAACACTCAACTAATCCCTCTAACCGATTAGGAGTGGTTGGGGAAGTTGAAAGGAAAGTTTTCAAACATTCATATTCACTTATTGAATGCTTTGGAGACTAGTGGTTTTACTGTCCATGCATTACCAGTGACTGAGATTCATTAAAGGATACAAAACCCTTCATCTTGGGTTATTGTGTGTGGATTCAAATGTAGATTTGATTTGGTTAATGTTTAGAAGAGATCAATAAAGTATTTAAAGACAATCTTACATGTTTGGTGAGGTTTGAGAGGCACTTACCATGATTGTACCCTCACAAACAGTGGCATAGACTAGTTTTACTAAGTTTCTTTTCTCTATTTTGAGGTTGTCATTACCAAAGTGGCCAAAGACTATGTTAGGCTGATAAAATATGGGGATTCTCTTTACCGCTGCAAATCTTTGAAGGTTTCTACACTTGGATGAATGTGTACCATTGTTAAGGGAATTAGACCGAGTTTGGCTTACCTCAAATAGGTGAGGCAACATATGGAAAGGTTGCCATCTATTGACCCAAATACCAGGACTATTTTGATCTGTGGGTACCCTAATGTTGGCAAGAGTTATTTTATTAATTATGATGAGTTGTATCATTCCCATCATGTCCCATGCTTGCACCATGTGTACCCTCAAATATAGGATGTAAATCATTGTTCTCTTCTTGACCAAAGGCTGCCATATCTTGTGGCAGAGGAGTTATGTCACTTTTATGAGATCAGGATTATGGTCATACCCTGGTGACAAATTTTAAATGGATACAAGCACCTTTTTTGTGCAATGGTTAGGCCGAACCTTTATATCTTGAATGCCAATGCTAGATGCCTCTTCTTTACTGATTAATCCATGTGACAAATCTACAAACTTGTGAGAATGAGGAAAGGAGCCTCTACTGTCCAAATTTAAAACTTGGGACTTTTCTTTCCTTCCATCTTCAGATTCACCACACACCACTAAGTTTAGATTTTTGTCATCTTCAAATTCACCACACACCACTTCATGTTCTTCATCAATTGCTGATTCAAAATCAATCTTTGAGTAATTTGAATACTCATCAAACCTCTCTTGAATGTCCTCACTACAAGGCACATGTCGTCTTCATTGCATCTTCTTTTTATTTCATGTTTTAATCTTTAATAACTTGATCAAGAACATAGGTTTTAATGAAATATCAATTTGATTTGCAAAGTTTGTGTTCTTTACACATTTGAAAGGCTCTAATACTTACTAGGGCAGATGTGGATGCACAACCTTATGCTTTTACTAGTAAGTCTCTATTTGTTGGGCATACTGATTATAAGTACTTGACATATATCACAAATATTTCTAATTAAGGTTGGTAGGATGATTACACCTATCCTGAAAAAAGACTGTCAAATCATTATGCTTTCAAATCAATTACCTATCGGTGTATCTCTTGTGAGGGAGAGAAGCCAAACACATAAAGAACATGCACATAAATACGTTAGCTGAAAAACTTAAATGGAATATGCCAAGAAGTACCAAATGATGAATGTTCAATTTTTGTAATGGAAAAGCATCAGAATCATCCATTTCTAGAACTTGATTTTCTAGTCTAAATGATTTTTCTATAGTCGTAATGATTTTTCTAGAACTTGATTTTCTAGTCTTAATGATTTTTCTATAGTCCTAATGGTTTTTCTATAGTCTTAATGATTTTTCTTTCATCCTAATGTTTGTTTCTCTTGATAAATTAGGCCTTGTATTTGAATTTTTGTTCACTATTTTATTTCAGCTTGATATTTAATTCATTTTTCATATACATAGAGACTACACTTGCTGATAAAAAAATGAGCTGTTTGATTTAGGTTAACTATTCATGATTGTACATGGTCAATATTTCTGATGGTACTCCTTGGTGTATTCCATTTTAAAATAATCATGTTTCTATGGCTATGATAAATGTCCCTTTGTGTTGAAAAAATGGTTGTTCAGTGTCTGCATTTGCAGGTTACAAACAAATCATCCTTCTTCCACCAACATTCTAGTCAATGTATAAGTAACGAGTCATTCCATTCAAGAAAGACCATGTTTGACAATATCAACCCAGAAAAAAATAAGGAGTATTTAGAATTTAGTGATTGTATCTGCCATTAGAGCCACTTCATATGCACATGTGATGAACATGCAGATTTGCCTGAGCACTACTAGGAGCTTACCCAGCAGCACATGTACTATTGTGAAAATCACCACAAATCTATTTGCTATTGGGTCTAGCTCCCAGTATTTCTTGGTCAAATATGCATGTTTTTCACCTGGGCATATACCTTCTATGATCAACTCTTATATGCACAGGTGATGAACATTCATATTTTCCTAAGCAGTACTATGACCTTTCCTACCACACATGTACTATTGTGAAAATCATCACAAGTCCATTTGTTGTAGGAAATCTCACAGTACACATGTCTGGAGGTTTGAAGGAAGCTAATTTCCCATCTTTCATCTACTTCATTTTTATGAAGCTAATTGTCACAGGATCCAGGCCCAGGCAAGAAATATGTCTTCCCAAACACATAAAAAACATGCACATAAACACGACAACTGATAAACATAAATGTAGATATCACAACAGATGAGAAATATAAATGTAGGCATCATGGTCACAATTTTTTGGAGACAACATAATTGAGTTGTATACCTAGGCGATGAAAATCAACTACTACTCCTTCGGTTCTAGAGGAGTAGTGGTTGCTTTGCATCGTCTAGGTATACCACTCAATTATGTTGTCTCCAAAAACTTGTGACCATGATGCCTACATTTATGTTTCTTAGTTGTTGTGTCCCAGGACCCCTTATGACCCTTTAAGACCCTTTACAACCCCTAAGAGTACACATCTTAGAAGTCTTAAAATGTCATAAAGGGTCATAAGAGGCTCCTAGGACAGGCCAGATGAGCTTCTACCTTCACGTGGTTGGCCTTGTTAAGTAGAGAATGTTAAACTATTCTTGAAATAAAGAGAAGCTCAATAATTTAAGGTCTCAGTCCATGGAGATGGTGAAAAATGATGGGAATCAATGATGGAGAGTTTTTAGATACTGAGAAGATATATATGTAGTGAATGCTAGAAGGGATTTTTGTGGAGATTTTCTAGATGTGGAGATTTGCTAGAGAGGGTTTCTAGATTGAGTACCAGTGCAGAGATGATGATTCACTACTAAGTCTATTAAACCTTCACAAATATCCATTTTTTGGCATCCACTCATACCTCTTCTCAGAATCTAGAAACTTTGGATATTGTTTCTCATTCATGCACGAAATGTGCTAGTGATCATATAAAATTAATTTTGCAAGACTGGGATCAATTATGAGAAGTTAAACAATAAGATAATTTTATTGTATCTTTCATTTCTTTTATCCATTCATATGTTCTTCCTTCTCTTATATTGGATATTGTGTAGTGTACATAAAGGCAAGGTGGTGATTATTCTCAACGATCGACAGGTATAAGTCTTCCAACCCTTATACAGTAGCTAGGACTAAAGATAGAAGAGCTCAAGAGACCATCATAGTTGGTCTTTGTCTTTGGTCCATATAATGACAAAACATTTTACATTTCATTAGCTCATCAAATGCAGTGATTTGAAATAATTTAATGGATGATATTTTCATGTATAACGTATATTATTTTAATTTGACGGTGAACAAATTTATCTACTTTGCACACTTGTATACATCGAGAACGGCCATAAAGAAGCATCCCCTCCTATGGCTTGAGTAATGTAGGCCATGGCAAGACATTCTTCTTTATGGATGTGCTTGTAGTATACAAGTGTGCGAAGTCGAACAATTTGTGCAACGTCAACTTAAATAATATGCATTATCATGAAAAATATTCTATTAAATTCTTTCAAATCCCCTCATTTCATGAGCTAACAAAATGTAAAATGTTTTTTTAGTATATGGACCAAACAAGCAGACCAACTATGATGGTCTCTTGAGCTTTGTTGTCTTTACTATGCTAATCTTTCACTTGTTTGACAGGTAGTAAAGATTTTCTAATAGAAGCGCTATACGTCTAATGGATACTCATATCGGTAGTTTATTACACATCATCAAATATCTAACTAGTCAACCATCAGATCGACCCAATACGACAGATACGTATGATGGGGCTGATATACATCTGAAGGGTTCTCCTGTCAAATATCTACTGCGTATCGATTGCATTTCTGACCGAAAAAATGTCGTAAGAAGTGTTTTTTGACAGATCGGTCCCATAGTAAAATTTCTATTTATGTGGCCAATTTCGATGGGAAACGATGTCGGAATACCAATGATTATCACTTCCATTGCCATTTCCAACTCAAAAATGCCGACGGAAACATTTGTTGAAGTTTTGACAAATAGGTGTTACAAATCTAACACATGGCATTCGAAAAATGGCCTCAAATGTACTAGTGTAAGGAGAGAGACTATAATATGAAGGCCAAGTGCATAGTTGATCAGAAGTATGAGGAGAAGTTCGGGGAGATAGTGTTGCAATTTTGTCAGAGCTTTGAGCCTACAATGTTGTATGATCATGCGGAGAGGTTGCATGTTCTTCTAAGTTCCTTGTTAGAGGAAAAGGCTTTTCTAAAGCCAATTTTGGATAAATGGGTGGAAAGGCATCCAAATTTGAAGTTATTTTATGTTTTTTCTAAATGTCAAGATAGTCCTAACCCAATAATAAAACCATTGCATAAATTTGTAAGAATTTTGGTGGAGTATATGATAGGTATGGATGATTTGGAGAGAAAGTCCAATCTTTTGAAGAAGGAATTGATTGTTGTCAATTGTGAGCTAATTATGGAAATTTTTAAATGGAATAGCAAGTTGAAGGAGTTGGTAAAATTGATAGTAGAGTTAGATGATGAGTTATCAATAAGGATGAATAGTATTCTAACTCTGGAAAACACTCTTTTCTTCATCCAAACAATTGAAGTAATAGAAGGGGCCAGATCTAAGTTTGAGTACCTAAAGAAGGAGATCAAATAGATGTTGAAAAAATGTTAGGAGTTATGTAGTAGAAAGGCTGAGATTATTGATTTCATGTTCCCAACTGAAGAAGTATTCAATGCTTGGTGGTACCAATACATCCCCCATGTTTAAAAGGATAGCACTCCACCTACTTCTTGAAGGAAGCGAAGACTAATAGTGCAAATTTTTGGTTGGTGAGCGTTAGGATGCAATAAATGCAAGGAGATTTTTAAAGATAAACAGAATTAGATCAATTGAATGGACCGAGGAGTTAAATAAAGACTCAAAAGAGGCATCTAGATATTTGCAGATGGTTTCCCATATTAGATTTTTCTCATTTATTTTAAACCTTGCATGGTTGTTCAGAGTTTTTAGGTTAGTTTTTGTTTTCCCTAAATGATCGGATGCTTGTTGAATAAAAGGATTTTTCATGATCATTTAGAAGCATTGAGAATTAAGTGTTGATTGTAAAATTTTATATCAATTTTTCTTAATAGAATTCAAAAAGTTGCATGTTCTTGCAATTATTTGAAGTAGGCTTGTATTCTGAAGTGTAAATTACATGCAAAGATAGGATTCATTATAGTTAATACAAATATCTAGTTCTTATCTCTCCTCTATCTCAAATCTTATGAATTTCAACTTTCCAGTTCATTTCATAATTGTTTATGCGTGTATTTTCATTTGTGAGTTTTGATCAAGGATTAGATTAAATATTGCTTTGGGTGGGATACAAGTTCATCTTGATTTACATAAGGATTTTGTGTAATAAATGAGGGTTTTGGGTGGATGTATTTATGGAAATGAATCTCTGATATCTTCTAGTCTTTGTATGTTTTTTATTTCAAAGTTATTGCCCAATGGATAAGGCCCTGGTGTGAGTGAGTACATCTCCTATTGGCACATGTTGATCAAGGTTGTTATAATCTGCAAATTTGAAGTAAAAACTAGTTGAAATCTTTAATTTTATGGTTGAAAAGTTGACTGTTCTTTCATAAAAATGCAGAATCAATGCATGTTTGGTTATCATTTAGTACTTTCTTTTTATCTATTGATTATTTAAATCTAGTCTTGGTATTGTAGAGGCATTATATACATTGGATTAGGTGCACCCACCTTAGTTTTGTGAAGTCAAAAGTGTAGAGGGCAGTCTTGTCCCTATAGTTGGTACAATTACCTTAAGATCCTTTAAAATATTTAGAATTAACCACTCCTAAAATTAGTTTGAAGGTATACTGGCAGCCTAAGAGCACAAGTCATTTTGAAACACCAACAAAGTGCACACTTGATTATGTTGCTAAAATCCTCTAAATAGGTAGATCTAGCTGATCTCATTGTTACTTGTAATAGGGTAAGATCACCAGAAGTGATCATATTCTTTGTAGCCTTAACCAAAAACATTTTTGTTGTAGTATTGAAGCTTTGTGGGTTTCATCCCCAGTGCATTTTTTACCTTCTAACAAGGGTTTATATGATACCAAAATACTTGAGTTATGTGTATGAAGCTTCATGAATGATTTATTCATTATATTACATGTAATTACATTTTGATTAATATTTTGAATGTATGTTAAATGTAATGGATTCAATCGGTTAGTGATATTCAAGCTTACAAAGTTTTAGTTTCAAAAGTTTTAAGGGTACTGAGTTACCCTTCTCCTCTCAGTACACATCTTTCCATTATCCCAACATAAACAACTGCTAAATTATGATAACTTACATGAACATGTGTCAAATATGCATGGATCACTAAGTAATCTTAATAAACCTAAATGTAAATAAATTAAATAAACACACTAACACTCCCCCTTAATCATAACTTGGGAACACAAGATAAAAATGGGTCCTAGCTACTAGCCTAGTGAGGTACTCATCTACAATGAAATCTCTCATAAGCAGAGAAAGATAGAAAACCTAGTGGGGGAAAACTATCTACCAAAAAAGAGATAAGAAAAGAAGCCTATAAGGCCCCTTGAAAGGAAGATGATGTTTTTGAGGTAGAACACACACCAATAAGAGATTGTGGACCTTCCTAAAAATTTACTTGAATATGACTGTCATCTGTTGAATCATATGAATTATGAGGACTAGAACCAGAATCTGAAGAGTCCACATCAAGTTGAGAACCCATATAGTTTGTAGCACAAGAATCTATAATTATTTTAATAAATAAGACCATGCCTTTCAGTTTTTATTTGTCCTTAGTAATTTCCTGATTTTAAGAACATGCTTGACATAATCAGTTACCTTAATATTATTCTTTTGAGTAGAAAACTGAGAAACTCAATTTGTTTTTTTCATGAATTGATATTCTTGATGACCAATTTTTTTACAAAAGGAACATTTAACTCTCTCAATAGTTTATTTACTTTGTTGAGATGAGTTATCCTTCTTGAAGTTGTCAATTTTTTCTTCTTTCTTCCCTTCTCTTTCCTTTTTAGTTTTCTTTCTCTCTCCTTTAGTATTTTGTTACAAGTTTCATTTTCTACAATTAGATCTTGTGCCTTAATATATTTAAAAGTACCCATTTGAATTAAATTTTTGTTTTCCCTTATAAGATCATTATTGATTATGTTATCAAGTAAGGGCAGAGTCTACTGGTACCAAGGGTTCTTTTAGTAGAATAGAAAATAGAGACAAACACAAATAATTTAGAACCTAGTTTGGAAAGTACATAAAGGATTAATTGATCCTCTTTCTTGTTAGTTCCACAATACTTTAATTGAAACTAAAAAGATTTAAATTTAGTGAAGAAGTACTCTAAAGTCGAAAAACATGAAGGAATAAAACCTAAGAGTTCATTTTCCAACTCATGACTTCTAAGTTCATCAATTATCCCAAATAGTGTTTTGAGAGCTTCCTAAATGTGGTTGGGTGTTTTCAAGTTCTCAACATGAAATACTAATTCGGGTGATAAATTTAAACATAGAAAGATAAATTATTGATCACGCTTATTAAAAAAAATTCTTTGTCCTAAGATACATTAGGTTCTTTTATTTGTTCCCATTGCTACCCTAAATAAGCCTTTATTCTTTAGTACAAGAATGAATTTCAGCTTTCAACTAAATGATAATTGAAAGGAGTTAGGGGTTGTATAGTCACATTATAATTCATGTTGATAGACTTAGATTTTTTCTTTGTAGAATACAAAAAAATAGAGCACTTCTTGAGGAAGTGTGAAATATAGAATAAACCCAACATGCCCCTAATTATCTTTTTGTTCTCCCCTTATTTTTGACATTTTATAAAAGGAGTACCTTGTAAACAAACTCCAAAAAATACTAAAAATAACACTTTATAATTATAGTGTGTAAGTGTGCCCTTTAGATTTGTGATGGAAAAATATGAACTTTTACAAGAAGTAGAACTCAATTTCAAGTTGTTGAGCAAAAGTTACAAAAAAAAAGAATTTTTTCCTCTTTAGAAAATTAATTCTCATTCATAATTTATTTTTATGGAAAAATATTTAACTTCACCAAAAATGAAATTTCTAAATAAAAATGAAAGGACCAAAATTAAACTCTTTTGGGTTAGAAAGAGCCAAGGGCCCAAAACCCATATGACCAGGGGCTAGAATTCCAAAAATGGTGCCCCCTCCAACATGAAATCACACCCCTAGTTTCTTATGTGTTTAAAAGGTGAAACTTCAACTGCAGAGAGGTGCACAATTGTTGATTAGAAATTGTGGCAAATGCTAGTAGAGGGAATGTTTGTGGTGTGCATACTATTTGAGGTGATGTCTTCGCTAAGCGTGTACCCTTTATGACCCCTAAGAATACACATCTTAGAGGTCATAAGAGGCTCCTAGGAGGGGCCAGATGAGCTTCCATCTTCACGTGGTTGGCCCTGTTAAGTAGAGAATGTTAAACTATTCTTGAAACAAAGAGAAGCTCAATAATTTAAGGTCTCAATCCACAGAGATGGTGAAAAATGGTGGGAATCAATAATGGAGAGTTTTTAGATACTGAGAAGACGTATATGCAGTGGAGGCTAGAAGTCATTTTTGTGGACATTTGCTAGATGTGGAGATTTTCTAGAGAGGGTTTCTAGATTGAGTACCAGTGTAGAGATGATGATTCAGTACTACGTCTATAAAACCTTCACAATTATCCCTTTTTCTGCCTCCACTCATACCTCTTCTCAGAATCTAGAAACTTTGGATACTATTTCTCATCCATGCATGAAATGTGCTAGTGATCATATAAAATTACTTTTGCGAGACTTGGATCAATTATGAGAAGGTAAACAACAAGAAAATTTTATTGTATCTTTCATTTCTTTTATCCATTGATATTTTCTGCCTTCTCTTATATTGGATACTATGCAGTGGACATAAAGGCAAGGCGGTGATTATTCTCAATGATCAATAGGTATAAGTCTTCTAGCCCTTACCCAATAGCTAGGACTAAAGATAGCAGAGCTCAAGAGACCATCATAGTTGGTCTCTATCTTTGGTCCATATACTGATATAACATTTTACATTTCATTATCTCATCAAATGCAATGATTTGAAATAATTTAATGGATGATATTTTCATGTATAACATATATGATTTTAATTTGATGGTGAAGGAATTTATCTACTTCACACACTTGTATGCATCAAGTACAGCCATAAAGAAGCATCCCCTCCCGTGGCTTGAGTAATGTAGGCCATGGGAGGAGATTCTTCTTTATGGTTGTGCTCGTAGTATACAAGTGCGTGGAGTCGACAAATTTGTGCAACGTCAACTTAAATAATATATACTATCATGAAAAATATTCTATTAAATTCTTTCAAATCCCCTCATTTGATGAGCTAAAAAAATGTAAAATGTTTTGTTATTATAAGGACCAAAGACAGAGACCAACTATGATGGTCTCTTGAGCTTTTTTTTCTTTACTATGCTAATCCGTCACTTTTTTTACTAGTAAAGATTTTTTGACAAAAGCACTATACGTCCGATGGATACTCGTGTCGATAGTTTATTACAAATCATCAAATATCTGACCGGTCAACCATCAGATCAACCCAATATGATAGATATGTATGATGGGGTTGCTATACATCTGACGGGTTCTCCTGTCAGATATCTATTGCGTATCTATTGCATTTCCGACCGAGAAAATGTCATAAGAAGTATTTTTTGATAGATCGGTCCCATAGTAAAGTTTCTATTTATGTGGCCAATTTCGATGGGAAATGATGTCAGAATACCAAAGATTATCACTTCTGTCACCATTTCCAATGCAAAAATGTCGATGAACACATTTTTTGAAGTTTCGACAAATAGGCATTGCAAATCTGACACATGGCCATCAGAAATTTGCCTCAAATGTACTAGTGTAAGGAGAGAGACTATCATATGAAGGCCAAGTTCATAGTTGATCAAAAGTATGAGGACAAGGTCAGGGAGATAGTGTTGCAGTTTTCTCATAGCTTTGAGCCTACTACTAGAATTAGGAGAGATAGGATACTAAGAGGGGAGGTGTGAATCAGTGCCCATAAAAACTTTAACACATCAACCTTTCAGATCTACAACAACAAACAGTAGTAACCTTGCAAAATAACTTGTATCTAATACATGTATCATTCATCCATTCCACTTGTGAAAGTAAACAACATGAAATCAACAATATAATAGTCCCATAACACAAGTATTTTGGTAACGCAGAAACCCTTGTTAGAAGCTAAAAACTGTGCTGGGGATGACACCCACAAATTCTTCACTACTGTAGATAGAAAAGGTTTGCCTGTTAGGGCTACAAAAGACTGTCAAGTCTACTCTATTAAGAGATTTTACAAAACTCTATTATAATGATTAGAAAGCAATAGGTATCTATCTCCTAATGACAACTTAATTATCTGATACAGATCAATAAAGTACAGATAAAGTATCACCTTTACTGTGATGAATCTATGTTGTGAACTGCTCGGTTAGCCTGCTCTGATTCTTCTTAATCTGATTTCCTCTGAATACTGATCTGCTCTGTCAACTGATAATCTTGAAGGTTGCCTAGTGCTTCAAGTGCTTCTTCACTCATACATCAGTTCACATAAAAAATGATGTAACATACAAAATATATAGCATGCAACTTTATGCCGCTTATACAAAATTAGGTTTACAAATCTTAGACAAAACCCTAAAATCTATGATGTACAAAAATAACCTAGATCAAACTATTACATAAGATCTTCATCGTATCTCAACAATAAATTGTTCTCAATCGTGGTAAAATTTTTTCTGATTTGTTGTAACCATTTTCATAGAAGAATGTGTCATTCCTGATTACTATGTCATTTTTTGTGATCCTCGGTAAACATTGTATAAACTGCTCGGTGTTTATTCTGATGCTCGGTGTTTACTATCGCTTGGTATAGGTGTTGCTAATGCTCGGTAAACTATTTGATGCTCGGTGTATATACTTAACTGACTGGCCTATTTTTCTTATAGTTATTGACTGGGTTCATATATGTAACCGAATGATGTCTTTGATAACCTTTGATACTAATGACAGTCATTAATTCTCAATAGAGATAACAATCTCCCCCTTTGGCATTAGTATCAAAACTTGAATGTATATAGACCTTATGTCTTAAAACTTATACCTCCACCATATACATATCAAGAATTTTGAAATGCTCCCCCTCGATGCATGCTCTGGTAAAGTGTAGTATACTTAGCAAAAATGTACATATTTGGCATATACATTGATTTCCCCCTTTTTGATATTAATGCCAAATACAAAAAACTGTATACTTATAGCTTGTCAAAAATGTGTTGATGGGTTTTCTTCAGTGACTCCAAGAGGTTTTCCCATTCCTCTTTCAAGTTGGTGAGAGCAATGTGCTCAAGACCGACTTGTGCATGCATATCAAATATGTTGTCCAACACAGAAATCTCGTGTTGCAACAAGAAATTGTTCCTTAAAAATATGTTTCTCAAAAAATTTTAGGTATGGAAGGAGTTTTGTCTACAACTCAGTAACCTGATCAATTATGCACTCTTCTTGCTTCTTGAGATATGCTATCAACCACCGGAGTTCTTGAACTCTGAGTATATGCTTTGAAAAATTTTGTTTCTCGGTTGTAGCTGCATTTGCACTGACTGAGATTTCATTATCAAATTGTTTAATCTTTTCACTGATCTCTGTAGTGAAGGTTCTAATAGTGCATAGCTTATACAAGATTTGGCAAATAGAATTTTTAATACACTGAAGCTCAGTTATTACCTCAGAAAGTTTAACCTTGTTGATTGCCACTTCTTGGCTTATTCTTTCAGCTAATTTATCTTGTATCTTTGACTCTACCTGCTCTTCAATTCTTTTGTCAGCATCAACATCTAGGGTGTTGATTCCTTCAGCAAGAGTAGCAATTTGCTCCATAATCAGTGTGTCCTCATCTACATGTATCTCAGGGATGACATGTTGTTAGATGTCTCTTACATTTTCCAGTATCTCCTTGCTCTTACTCTCTTGTCTTAATTTCTCTTGTGTTGCTTTCCTTGTACATAATTCCCCATATTTTCTCAATTCCTCAGGGCTAAGGGTCCTCAGGTCATAGTCAAGTATCACAATGACTTCATCTAGAGTGATTGGCCCTTTTCCTTTCTTCTTCTTCTTCTTCTCTGGTGCAAGTGGTGAATTCTTGACAATGGTGACAATAGTTTTATCTTCTACCCTCGGAGTGTTATGCCTGGTAGACACACTATCTTCCATCTTCTGCTCCTTAGTAACCTGTGTGTCGGTTGAATGAGGTGGAGCCTCAGATGTGGTGTCTGTTGGGGTGTCCTTAGTTGTCTTAGGCTCTTCTTGTGCCTTCATTTATGTTTCATTAGCCTCTTTTCCTTCAGGCTCGTTTGTCTCTATAGGAGGTTCATTGCTTGGTTCCCCTGTTGTGTCTCGTTGTTGCTTGGGGATAGAGCCTTCAGATTATTCCTGGGATAGAGTCTCTATGGCTTCAACAAGTACATGAAGCTCACTTGGTAGTGATGGAAATGGACACTCGGTAAGTGGAGCTTCATCTTGTACATGTGCAGGTTCACTGTTCACATCCTCATCATTGTCCCTATCATCGGGATCACCATTTTTGATGTCCTTAATGAGTACATCATTGTCATTTGTATCCTCAATCTCAATCACTTTTGGATTTGGTGCATCTTGTGAACTTTCATGAATTTCATGTATAACTATATTATCAATTACCTCAGTAAATGATGTATCTGCTTCCTGTGTCTCCTATACAACATCATCCTTAATAAAAATTCCTTTACCTTTAGATTTGAGTCTTTTCTTAGATAGATTTTGAAATGTAGTTTTCTCCTTTTGTTCTTTCTTAGCAAGTAGAGATGTCTAGATGAGTTGAACAGACTCATCAAGATCTACAAGATTCTCATCCAGTACTTCCATAGCTCAATTTTTTATTTGAAATTTCTACACTGATTATTCTGTTAGTTCTTTTATCTCACCTAGAGATAGATTTGGTGTTATGATACTAAGAGTTGTTCTCTCATCTTCTTCTTGGTATCCAGTGCATATGCCCATTTCTGGTTTATCCTTTCTTCTAGTGCAACTGGGAGTTGTGTAGTAAACTCTATAGGAACTTTTCTAAAGTGTATCATCATCTGAATGACAGCTTCCTCAAATTTTTTTTGATCTTCATTTGACAAGTTGTCAAATCTTATAAGTTCTGAATCCAAGAGATCTCCATTCTCTATTATGTTCTCAACAACTTCATTAATTGACCTATTCTTATTACTGACAACCTTGAATTGATTTTTGTCATCTTTGTCATCCTCAAGGTCTTCTTTGTTTCTTATCAATTTTCTCCTTTTCTTCGGTGCCTCTGCTATAACCTTGGGTCCTTTCTTTTCATAAGTATTTGTCAGTGTGGAAGCCTTTCATTTTGTTACCTTCTCAGCTATCTTCTTCTTTGGTGGTGAAGCTATAGTTGATGACCTTGTGCATGCACCTGTTTGCACTAGCAATTGCCTCTTTCTTGGAGCTTTAGTAGGAGGAACCGATGTAGTTTCTTATTCTTCTTTAGATTTGATCTCCTCACTGTCATATGGTTTGTCAGCCAACATCAACTAACCTTCAGTTGTAGGTTCAACTGGTGACTCTTCAAATCAGTTTGATACATCTCCAAAGTGATCAGTTTAAAATTTCTTCATTTTCTTTGATTTCCTTGTCATTTTACCGATGACCAGATTAGTTTTTATTCTTGACTTAGCTTCCTCAAAGGTTCCAAACCTTGTAGCCTTAGTGTCCTTCGATAATGCTAGCAGTACCTTAATAGATTTCAAACTGAAATCATGATCCATTTCATAGCCCATAGGTGCTAGCCATTTTGTCCTTGGTTCTATAGCTTTTATCATAGTGTGGTCGGTGTTTTCTAAGAAACAAATGTCCATCACATATTTTCTGATCAATTCATTAGGAATTCTACTTCTTAAATTCATCTTCACTTTAAAATCTTCAAAATAACTATTTATTACATTCTTATCTTTATCTCCCAGACCTTTCATAATATCAAATATTTGTGAAGTGATTTGTGTGTCATCTATCCAGTCAGTGTAACTGACAAAGGGAAAGAATTTCTGGAGATAGAAAAATAAACATACTCAGAGTGATCCAAACTTATAGGTATTGGACTTCTATGTCCTGATTTTCTTCATGTTTTCCTCAACCTGTCTCAGTAGTAGCTCGGCTAGGTCAATCTGATGACCCTTCTTTATCAATGTGAGCCATGTTGACTATGTTATAGGTTATGTTGTTTAATCTACTTGACTAAAATATCTTGTACCCAATTACATGTGCTGAGAGCTTAACTTTAGGATCCACAATAGATGAAATTTTTAGTGCTCTACCATCCCATGCTATGCCAGTATTCTTTTCAACATCATCTCGGGATGAGCTTTGAAATGCTTTGGCTTTATCAGTAGTAGGGTAGCCAATAACCCTCCTAATCATTCTTTTTGTGACCTTGATCAATCTATCTAGCCAAAATGTGCCCTCATGATAGTGGCTCAACACAACCCTAATCCATTCATTCTTCATATCCTTTGGGAAATCTAGGGCATGAGTAAGACCAAGTGTCTCAACCAATTTGTGCTCTGGTTTGAGTTCCTTTTTCTCATTATAAAGTCCCTAATACACAAGATACATTTCAAAATCACCTATTTCCCCAATTTTATAGTGTATGTATGATCATATGTCTTCCGTCAACAAAACCCTAGGTGGGATGCTTGAAAAAGCACCTGCTGAATCCATTTTCGAGGCAACTTCAGGGTGTAACTTATAAGGTGGTTCCTTGTAGCTTGCTGACACTATTAAATTAACTTCTTCATCCACAACCTTAGAAGAACTTACAGTAGACGCCATTTCAACAAACTAGGTTTTCTAATATGTACGAGAAATATGCTTGGTAGGGTTTCAACATACTCAGAATGTATCGAAGAGTATGCTCCGTTTGATCTGCAACTGCTTGAATTTGCATGAAAGATTCTTTCTCGAACTCGCTCTATGAAATCTCATCTCTCTGAAATTGCAATGTAAAGAATAAACTCTATCTTCCGTGTGTTTATAGAATTTTTGATATTCCTGCTCAAAAATTTATGCAAAAAATGCTTGACCTACTTTCTGGTTCATGACAACTGTCAGCTCAGTGACAGCTACAATCTTTCATCAGCTCAGTTAACACATGACTTCTTTTATCAGTTGATACTGTCATTCAATTAACCTTGAAGAGTGATTACCGATGGGTAACCAACACTCGGTCTAACTTTTACCAACTGTATAACTTTGTTAGCTCAAAAAATATAAACCATAATGTATCTTCATTTATGCTGATTTGGTATGTACACAACATATATAGGGAACTGTATGTAAAATGTGATCATTTTGAAATGTTAGTCCCATACATACCTATATCACCTTAAGTGGAGGTACCAATGTCACCCAATCCAGTGGACGAGGTTTCACCGACAACATTACTTGACTCTGCATTCTCATTAGATGCCTTCTTTGTTGGAAACTACAATTGAAATAATTATTGTATTGTCATTGATGTCAAATCTTAACTAGTAAGATTGTTGCTACTTAGGAAAGTACTATATCTATTGTATTTTTGTGAAGAAGCGGTAGAGAAGATGGTAACAATAGCACCTAGGGAAAGGTTGAGTCATCTTGATACTATAAAGTGTACTTGACTATGTTGTACAATGATGAGACAATGTATTGTTTATCTTAGTAAGATTGAAGACTAAACTGGTAGGCTTGACTGAGAAAAAATGGAGAAATCATGTTTAAGCTGAGTGATGTTAGTGTCAACCGAGTTAGTGTATGTCAAGAAAAATTCTAGTATCGACCGAACAACAGTTAATTGTTGAGGAAGATAGTATAAGCCGAGGAAACATTTTTTAGTAATGACCAAGCTTTCTACATGAAGACCGAGTAGTTGATCACAATATTGACCAAGCATCAGCATTTTTATATTTGAAGAGAATTCAGATTTGGAGCCAAAATTTTTGAATTCTTGCATTATGTAAAATGTGTTGACTTTATTTATTGATTTTTTGAAAGCATTACATGCACTGTAGAACATTTTATTGTAAATATTTAAGAGATTTGAGATGTTTCTAGAAAAGGAGCCGAAGAACATGAAGTGGGTAGATTCAATGAATCTGACCTAACCCTAAGATCTACGAAGGAGATTCAGCGGCAAAAGATGAGTTAACCTAATTGAGGAAGTATTAAGGGAACCTAAGTATTAGGTATGTGAAGGCATGGGTGAAGAGAAGATGCTTGAAGATCAGTAGATTTTATTGACTGTATAAGTAGAAAAGGCTAAAGGAGAAGTGTGGTGATTGCTTGAAGAAAATTTTTGTGCATATCAGAGATGGAGATGGCAAAGTTTCAAAATTAGTAAACTAGCATTTGTGTACGGAATTGGATCTGATATTTGCAAAGTGAGTTGCATATTTTTCAGATCAATACTGCTACTACTTTCTAACCATTTTAACAATCAAAATCCTTTTAACAAAGGTTGACCTAACTGTCATATGTTTAAATCCTTTGAACAAGGTTGCATTCTAATGGAGTGTATGTAAGTCCTTTAACAAGGCTCACTTTTAATAGGGTGATTGAAATCCTTTAACTGGATCTCACCTGATAGTGTGTATTGTAACCCTTGATAGGGTTGGTTTTTAACCGAGCTCACTTCAGAAGAGTGAAAATAATAGTAGCATGTTACAAAGTGGTTTTTCCCAATTTGGGTTTCCACTATAAATCCTAGTGTCAATGCTTGTGTGAATATTTTGGTTTGAACATTTTTGTGTTTTACAAGTTAGATATAGCTGGGTAGTGGACTGCAATGTTATATGTTTCTATTATTGAATCAGTGATGACCGAGTTGGTTTTGGTTATTAGATCTAATTTAAAGAAATTTTTTTGAAGTTGTTTTATACATTAGGACCTGAGAACAACTGATTCACCCCCCCTCTCTATTGTTCTAAATCATATTAACTATTGGTATCAGAGCTATGTTGCTTATTATTGGTGTTTATAGAAATCAGGTTTAAAGGGACTTGAAGCAAATGATCACGATGTATAAGAAGGAGGTACCGAAGCTAAATAATGAAAACTTCCCTACATGGAAAATCTTGATGAAGCTGCATCTGGCCGTTATTGGTGACTCTACAAAGTACTACATTGAGAATGACTATGTGTCACCTATCACACCTTTGACTACCGAAGAAATGAGAGCTAAGCAAGAACATAATCAGGCAATGATGGAAATTGCATCTACCCTAAGCTATCCAAAATTTGAGGACATTAAGGATTGCACAACTACTAAGGACATGTGGGACACTCTTGCAAAAATCTATGGTGGTGACATATATGTACTAAAAGCTAAAGTTAAGAGTCTCAGAGGTAAGTTTGATGAGATGAGAATGCAAGAAGGTGAGAACATTGCACAATATTGTGGTAGAATAAAAGAAGTTGTGAATGCCATTAGAGGAGAAAATGAGACTATTGATGATGAAACTATAATTGGAAAAGTACTAAGAACCCTGCATCCTATATATGCTATTAAGATCTCAGCTATTCAGGAATCTACATGCAACTCTGCTAATGTTCTTACTTTGGAAGGTTTGGTTGGCAAGCTGACTACTTTTGAACTCTCTACTATGATAACTTCACTATTGGTAGTATTGCAAATGTTGAATCTTCTCTTAAGTCATAGTTAGTTCTGAACAAGCCAAATAACAAAAAAGAAAGATGCATAAGTGAAAGTGAAAGCGAAAGTGAAAGTGAAGGTGACAGTGACACTCCTGATGAAGAACTTGAAGATCTAGAAGCTCTTATGGCTAGAAGACTGAGAAGAGGAAAAGGAAGATATAAAGGTAAACTCCCTATTATATGTTTTGCATGTAATAAATTTGGTCATATAGCTGCTAGATGTCCTGATAGGAATGATAAAGATGAAGGAAGAAACAAAAAACACAAAGATAGAAGAGATGACAAAAGCTACCGAAGGTACAAAGACTACAAAGGAAAAGGTAAGAAATCTTATTACATTACTGAAGAAGAAACTCACACTAATAGTGATGATTTTGAAATTGAGGTAGTTTATGTTGCAATGAAAGATGAATCTAATGAGGATGAGAAAATTGCATTGATATTCTATGTGAACAAGAATGATAAATGGATTATTAACAGTGGTTGTTCACATCACATGACTGGTGACAAGAGTGAGTCTAAGATCTTACATCATTATAGAGGTAAAAGTGTAAAATTGGTAATGATGCACCATGTCCTGTTAGAGGAAAAGGTTTGATTAAACTGATTAATAATATCTCTTGTGAAAATGCATATTGGGTTGAAGGTTTAAATTATAATTTGCTAAGTGTTGCTCAGCTCAACATCACTGGTTACCGAGTGGAATTTCATCACAAGAAAGTTAATATATTTGATGCTACTAGTGAACTGATCGGAAGTAGAGAACAGACTAGAGGTAATTTGTTCTATCTTGACCTATCTGAAGAAGTATGTATGGTTGCACAATTTGATGACATTTGGTTATGGCATAAGAGGCTATGTCATGTTAACTTTGACAATATGGTAGAGATAAGTAAGAAGAAGAAAGTAAGAGGTCTAGGGTATGTGCAAGATCATGAGGGACCAAAAAGTGGCGATGTCAGTTCAAAACTTTGACAATGTAGCTGACGACTTTTTTTTCACCCGAATTTGATAAAATGAAAAGGGTATCTTAAGGATATTATCATCTTTCTATCGATATAATTGCTGTCAAATTTTGAATTCAGTAAGTAATTATTAGTTATTTTCTAATTGAGCTACCTCTAAAGTGTTGATTTATATACTGATTGAAAAATGACTATAACTTTCAGATGGTATAACATTTTTGAAATCCAAAAAATGTGTCACATTCTATGCTTCACCTACTATAAGGAAAAAAGAAAAAAATTTGAATTTTGTAAAGTTTTGAATGAGTTAAGGTGGTCAAACATGTGAGTTTTTTATTCTAAAAATGTTGTAGGAAAAAATTTATAATTAATTATTTTTTTGGAATAAAATTACAAAAAAATATGCGTCACATTCGGGCATGAGTCTACTACTTATATATAAAATCTTATAATAAAATATTATCATTTGATTATGATTAAGGTGGTCAGACATACACCTACTTCTTATTTTTTTCCTAAAATTTTTGTACTGCTGCATTGAAATCTATACTTTTCACCAATCATACTAACTTTTTATAAAAAGGCCTAGTAGTTTAGAAACTACATTCAATTTTCTATAGATTCTATTCTTACAATGTTTTGATATTAGGTTCATAGCTAGTTGAAATTTTCACGTCAAGTTGACTAACCCTGATTTGCTGATTTTTCATTGCCACTTAAGGGCATAGTTTGGCCCCTCATGATCTTGTACATACCCTCTACCTAGATTGAAGAAACCTGAGAATGTGATGTGCAAGGAATGCTAGTTAGGACAAATGACAAAGTCAATTTTTAAGATAAAATCCTTTACTTCTGAAAACATTTTAGATTTGGTTCATACTGACCTTTGTGGACCTATGGGTGTACAAAGTTACTGTGGTGTTAGATATTTTATCTTGTTTGTTGATGATCATACCAAGATGATGCATGTAATGTTTCTAAAAGAAAAATCTGATGCTTTTCAATTCTTTAAGTGGTATTTGGCTAAGGTTGAGAAGGAGACAAGTAGGAACCTGAAATGTCTTAGATCTAATCGAGGTGGAGAATTTACATCAAGTGAATTCAATCCATTTTGCAATGATAGAGGAATCAAAAGATAGATGTTTGCACCTAGAACACCTCCATAGAATGGTATAGCAGAGAGAAGAAATAGATCTATCTTGGATTGTGCAAGAACATTGTTGATTGAAAAGAATGTGGCACAAAAATATTGGAAAGAAGCTATAAGTACAGTTGTCTACACTCTGAACCGGGTACAGATCAAGAAAGAAAGAAATGAAGCTGACAACAAAAGAGAACCAGAAGATTATGGATCTTTTGTGTACATTGAAGAAGTAGAAGAGGCAAATAATAGACTTTCACCTGATGCCGAGTCTCGGGTAAGCAATGCCGAGCAACAAGAAAATGCTATCAAGCATCAGGAAAATAGTGTCGAAAGAGAACAAGAACATGCTGAGTGACAAGATAATGTTGCCAAGTATCAGGAAGAGGTTGTCGAGCATTCAAAAGTTGAATCTAACAATCTTGTTAAGGAACTTGATGAAATAAAGGAGAGAAGAGTTGAACTTATTTTGGAAAAATATGTAAGAAGACATCACAAGCTTGAACAAATAATTGGAGACAAACTAACTGGAATTCAGACCAGAAGTAAGACAAAGGATCCAACATATTTACTATGTGAATTTGAACCTAGGTCAACTAGAGAGGCATTAGAAAATGAAGACTGGATACAAGCAATGAATGAAGAGATTAACTAGATTGAGAAGAATGATACTTGGACTCTGGTGCTGAGACTTGAAGACAAAAATGTTATAGGAACAAAGTGGGTGTTCCGAAATAAGCTGAATGAAAAAGGTGAAATAACTAGGAACAAAGCTAGGCTGGTATGCAAAGGCTAAGCACAAGAAGAAGGAATAGATTATGGGGAGACATTTGCCCCTGTAGCTAGATTGGAAGGAGGAGTAAGAACTCTGCTTGCATATGCTACTTATAAAGATTTCAAGGTATATCAAATGGATGTCAAGTCTACATTTTTTAATGGTATACTAGAAGAAGAAGTTTACATAGAACAGCCAGAAGGTTTTATTGATCCAAATAGAAGACACATGGTATGCAAACTAAACAAAGCTCTATATGGATTAAAACAAGCTCCTAGAGCATGGTATGAGAGGTTGCATAACTACCTGATATAGATTGGACTCTCAAGAACAAATGACACAAGCAATCTATACATGAAAGATGAAGAAGGTAAAGGTATCCTGTTGGCAAAAAAATTTGTGGATGACATTATTTTTGGTGGACAAGATGTATTGTGTAAAATATTTTCAAATGAAATGCAAACTGAATTTGCAATAAGCATGTTTGGTGAGATTAAATTCTTTGTTGGTTTACAAGTATATCAGATGAAGAAAGGAATTTTCATTACACAATCTAAGTATGTTAATGAAATACTAAAAACTTTTGGGATGGAAGATGCTAGACCAGTGAGTACTCCTATGGTTATTGAACAAAAGCTATCTAAGAATGATGATGTTGCAGAAGTGAACCAGACTTTGTATAGATCCATGATTGGAAAATTGTAGTATACTATACATAGTAGACCAGATATTGCACTAGCTGTTGGGATTGTGGCAAGATTCTCTGCCAATCCTAAGGAAACACACATGATGGCTGTGAAAAGAATTGTGAGATACTTGAAAGGAACTACTGACTATGGGCTATACTACAAGAAGGATGACAAATTTGAACTAAGATTTTATACAAATGCTGATTGGGTAGGAAATGTAGATGATAGAAAGAGCACTAGTGGTGGAGCTTTCTTTCTTGGATAGAGATTAGTCTCCTAGATGAGCAAGAAACAAAATTGCATTTCCCAATCTATTGTTGAAGTCAAGTATGTTGCTGTTGCAGTAAACTATTCAAATTTGGTATGGATAAAATAATTGTTGCTAGGCATGAAAGAAGAAATCACTGAACCTGTTGTTATTTTATGTGACAACACAAGTGCTATCAATATTTCTAAAAATCCAGTGATGCATACTAAGACCAAGCACATAGAAATCAAGTATCACTACTTGAGAGAATTGGTACAAGATAAAGAAGTCTGAATGGAATATGTGAATAGAAAAGAACAATTAGTAGACATATTCACTAAATCTTTACCTAAAGAAGCTCATGAGTATTTGAGAAGTCAATTAGGGATCCTTCTCCTAACTGAGGCTGCCTAGTCAAGCTAGGAGCACTGCATCAAATATGCTATAGCAGAATATTTGACAACTTGATGCAAAAGATTGTCACACTTTAGGAATGGCCTAGAGTTGTGAAGAAGAAGCAAAGACAAGGAATCAGTCATAAGCAAGATGATAGAGGGAGAAACACTAAGCTGCACAGATAATATCTACATCTATTGGATGTATGTTTATGTTGTTGCTTTGGCATTTTTTGTCAAAGAGGGAGATGATCTGAATATGATACAATAACACATGACACTAAAAGTATCAAGATCAGGATAGAGGAAGATCTGGATACTTCTGACGGTCACAGAAGTGAGGCTTATAGATTTTGAATTAGAATGAAGCTAAGGATATTACAAATTTTCTTTGATGGACAAATAAGTTTTTGGATTGGTTGGTAATCCATGTGTTATTCAGGTGATATCATATGGTGTTTCCATCAATGCCAAAGAGGGAGATTATTGGAAACTGCAATTGAAATAATTATTGTATTGTCATTGATGTCAAACCTTAACTGGTAAGACTGTTGCTACTTAGGAAAGTACTATATCTATTGTATTGTTGTAAAGAAGGGGTAGAGAAGATGGTAACAATAGCACCTAGGGAAAGGTTGAGTTATCTTGATACTACAAAGTGTACTTGACTATGCTGTACAATGATGAGATAATGTATTTTTTATCTTAGTAAGATTCAAGACTAAACCGGTAGGCTTGAACAAGCAAAAATGGAGAAATTATGTTTAAGCCGAGTGATGTTAGTGTCGACCAAGTTAGTGTATGCCGAGAAAAATTCTAGTATCGATTGAACAACAGTTAATTATCAAGGAAGACAGTATAAGCCAAAGAAACATTTTTTAGTAATGACTGAGCTTTCTACATGAAGACCGAATAGTTGATCACAGTATTGACCGAGCATCAACATTTTTATATTTAAAGAGAATTCAGCTTTGGAGCTGACATTGTTGAATTCTTAGATTATGTAAAATGTGTTGACTTAATTTATTGATTGTTTGAAAGCATTAAATGCACTGTAGAACATTTTATTGTAAATATTTAAGAGATTTGAGATGTTTCTAGAAAAAGATCCAAAGAACATGAAGCGGGTAGATTCAATGAATCTGACCTAGCCCTAAGATCTACGAAGGAGATTCAGCGAAAAAAGATGAGTTAACCTAATTGAGGAAGTATTAAGGGAACCTAAGTATTAGGTATGTGAAGGCATGGGTGAAGAGAAGATGTTGGAAGATCAGTAGATTTTATTGACTGTATAAGCAGAAAAGGCTGAAGGAGAAGTGTGATGATTGCTTAAAGAAAAGTTGTGAGCAGATCAGAGATGGAGATGGAAAAGTTTCAAAGTCAGTAAACCAGCATTTGTGTATGGAATTGGGTCTAATATTTCCAAAGTGAGTTGTATATTTTTCAGATCAATACTGCTACTACTTTCTAACCATTGTAACAGTCAAAAGCATTTTAACAGAGGTTGACCTAACCATCATATGTTTAAATCCTTTGAACAAGGTTGCATTCTAATGGAAGGTATGTAAGTCCTTTAACAAGGCTCACTTTTAATAGGGTGATTGAAATCCTTTAACCGGGTCACACCTGACAGTGTGTATTGTAACCTTTGACAGGGTTGTCTTTTAACCGAGCTCACTTCAGAAGAGTGAAAATAATAGTAGCATGTTACAAAGTGGTTTTTCCCAAATTGGGTTTCCACTATAAATCCTAGTGTCAATTCTTGTGTGAATGTTTTGGTTTGAACATTTATGTGTTTTACAAGTTAGATACAGCTGGGTAGTGGACTGCAATGTTATATGTTTCTATTATTGAATCAGTGATGACTGAGTTGGTTTTGGTTGTTAGATCTGATTTAAAGAAATATTTTTGAAGTTTTTTTATACATTAGGACCTAAGAACAACTAATTCACCCCCCCTCTTTGTTGTTCTAAATCATCAAATCTTCTATATAATTCTCCATTTACTCAGTTGACTTCTTGATTCACAGTCATCATCTGATTAGATACTTGAAAGTGACGATCAGTGAGTCTTTGTATTTCACTCTCTTTAGCTTGTAGTTGTTCAGTTTTCTATCTTCAGTCTTCAATAGCCAGATTCCTTTCTTGCTCATCTTGTCTAGCATTGTTCATTATTTCAACCATTCTCACCATCTGAGACTCTTGACCGATTTGCAGTGCTTTCACTTGTTTGGTTAAATGTTGATTCTTCTCAAACAAATCAGAGATTATACTTTCAAATCCATCAGAAATACTCCTTGAACTAGATCCAATATGATCAAATATATCATCAATTGCTTCTTCATGGTAGCCAATCTCATTTTGCGAAATAGCTAGGTTCTTTCTTTCAACCAGTAATTTCTTCAGTCCTTCCTTGGCTTGCTTATATTGTTCAACCAACATCTGCATCTAAATTTTCTAATTCTCAATAAACTTATCTAGCTTATACCTCTCCATGACTTAGATCTTTACCCTTCAGTGGTTAAACTATCCAATAAGAGAACTGCGCTCTGATACCAATTGTTGCAATTAGGAGAGATAGGGTATTGAGAGAGGAGGGGTGAATCAGTGCCCACAAAAACTTTAACACATCAACCTTTCAAATCTACAACAACAAACAGTAGTAACCTTGAAAAATAACTTGTATTTAATACATGTATCATTCATCCATTCAACTTGTGAAAGTAAACAACATGAAATCAACAATATAATAGTCCCATAACACAAGTATTTTGGTAATGCAGAAACCCTTGTTAGAAGGTAAAAACTATGGTGGGGATGACACCCACAAATTCTTCACTACTGTAGATAGAAAAGGTTTTCCTGTTAGGGCTACAAGTTTTGATCACTTCTGATGATCTTACTATGTTAGGAGTAACATATTAGATCAGCTAGATCTACCTAGTTATAGGATTTTAGAAAAACTACTAGAGTGTGCACTCGGTTAAGAGATTTACAAAAGATTGTACAGTCTACTCTATGAAGATATTTTACAAAATTGTATTACAATGATTAGAAAGCAATAGGTATCTATCTACTAATGACAACTTAATTTTCTGATACAGATCAATAAACTACTGATACAGTATCACCTTTACTGTGATGAATCTCTACTCTGAACTGCTCGATTAGGCTACTTTGATTCTGCTTAATCTAATTTCCTCTGAATACTAATCTACTCTGTCAACTGATAATCTTGAAGGTTGGCTAGTGCTTCAAGTGCTTCTTCGCTCATACATTAGTTCACATCAAAAATGATGTAACATACAAAATATATAGCATACAACTTTATGCCACTTACACAAAATTAGGTTTACAAATCTGAGACAAAAGCCTAAGATCTACAGTGTACAAAAATAACCTAGATCAAACTATTACATAAGATCTTCATCGTATCTCAGTTATAAATTGTTCTCGATCTTGGTAAAAAAATTTCTAATTTGTTGTAACCATTTGCATAGAAGAATGCACCATTGCTGATTTCTATGCCATTTTTTGTGATCCTTGGTAAACACTGTATAAAATGCTTGGTGTTTATTCTGATGCTCAGTGTTTACTATTGCTCGATATTAGTGTTGCTGATACTTGGTAAACTATCTAATGCTCGGTGTATATACTTAACCGACTAGCCTCTTTTTCTTATAGTTACCGACTGGGTTCATATATGTAACCGACCGATGTCTTTGATAACCTTTGATACTGATAAAAATCATTAATGCTCAATAGAGATAACTCCTACAATGGTGTATGATCATGTGAAGAGGTTGCATGTTCTTCTAAGTTCCTTGTTAGAGGAAAAGGCTTTTCTGAAGCCAGTTTTAGATAAATGGGTGGAAAGACATCCAAATTTGAAGTTAGTTTATGTTTTGCTTAAATTTCAACATAGTCCTGACCCAACAATAAAACCATTGCATAAATTTGTAAGAAGTTTTTTGGAGTATAGGATAGGTATGGATGATTTGGAGAGAAAGTCCAATCTTTTGAAGAAGGAATTGATTGTTGTCAATTGTGAGCTAATTCCAAAAAAAATTAAATGGAATGGCAAGTTGAAGGAGTTGGTCAAATTGACGGTAGAGTTAGATGATGAGTTATCAATAAGGATGAATAGTATTCTAACTATGGAAAACACTCTTTTCTTCATCCAAACAATTGAAGTAATAGAAGGGGCCAAATCTAAGTTTTAGTACCTAAAGAAGGAGATCAAACAAATGCTGAACAAATGTTAGGATTTATTTAGTAGAATGGCTGAGATTATTGGTTGCATGTTCCCAACTGAAGAAGTATTCAATGCTTGGTGGTACCAATACATCCCCTATGTTGAAAAGGATAGCACTCCACCTGCTTCTTGAAGGAAGCGAAGACTAATAGTGCAAATTTTTGGTTGGTGAGCGTCAGGATGCAATAAATGCAAGGAGCTTTTTAAAGATAAAGAGAATCAAATCGATTGAATGGCTTAAGGAGTTAAATGAAGACTCAAAGGAGGCATCTAGATATTTCCAGATGATTTCTGATATTAGATTTTTCTCATTTAATTTTAAACCCTACGTGGTTGTTCAGAGTTTTTAGGTTAGTTTTTGTTTTCCCTAAAAGATTAGATGCTTATTGCAATCCTTGTGTATAAAAGGATTTTTCATGATCATTTAGAAGCATTGAGAATTAAGTGTTGATAGAGAAAATTTTGAAAACCCTAGTCAGTCAAGATTGTAAAGTTCTGTATCATTTTTTCTTAATATAATTCAAAAAGTTGCATGTTCTTGCTATTATTTGAAGTAGGCTTGTATTCTGAAGTGTAAATTATATGCAAAGATAGGATTCATTATAATTAATACAAATATCTAGTTTGTGTCTCTCCTCTATGTCAAATTTTATGAATTTCAACTTTCTAGTTCATTGCATAATTGTTTATGTGTGTATTTTCATTCATGAGTTCTGATCAAGGATTACATTAAATATTGCTCTGGGTGGGATACAAGTTCATCTTGATTTAACAAGGATTATGTTTAAGAAATGAGGGTTCTGGGTGGAAGTATTTATGGAAATGAATCTATGATATCTTCTAGTCATTGTATGTTTTTTATTTTAGAGTTATTTCCCAATGGATAAGGCCCTGGTCTAAGTGAGTACATCTCCTATTGGCACATGCTGATCAAGGTTGTGATAATCTACAAATTTGAAGTAAAAACTAGTTGAAATCTTTAATTTTATGGTTGAAAATTTGATTGTTCTTTCATAACAATGGAGAGTCAATGCATGTTTGGTTATCATTTAGTACTTTCTTGTTATCTATCAATTATTTGAATCCAGTCTTGGTGTTGTAAAGGTAGTATATTCCTTGGATTAGGTGCACCCACCTTAGTTTTGTGAAGCCAAAAGTGCAGAGGGTAGTATTGTCCCTATAGTTGGTCCAATTACCTTAAGATCCTTTAAAATATTTGGAATTAACCACTCCTAAAATTAGTCCAAAGGTATATTGGCAACCTAAGAGCACAAGTCATTTTGAAACACCAACAGAGTGCACACTTGATTGTGTTGCTAAAATCCTCTAAATAGGTAGATCTAGTTGATCTCATTGTTACTCGTAATAGGGTAAAATCACCAAAAGTGATCATATTCTTTGTAGCCTTAACCGAAAATTTTTTTGTTCTAGTATTGAAGTTTTGTGGGTGTCATCCCCACTGCATTTTTTACCTTCTAACAAGGGTTTTTGTGATACCAAAATACTTGAGTTATATGTATGAAGTTTCATGAATGATTTATTGATTATATTACATGTATTTACATTTTGAGTAATAATTTGAATGTATGTCACATGAAATGGATTCAATCAGTTAGTGATATTCAAGCTTACAAAGTTTTAGTTTCAAAAGTTTTAAGGGTATTCATTTACCCTTCGCCTCTCAGTACACATATTTCCATTATCCCAACATAAACAACTCCTAAATTATGATAACTTACATGAACATGTGTCAAATATGCATGGATCACTAAGTAATCTTAATAAACCTAAATATAAATAAATTAAATAAACACACTAAAACTCCCCCTTAATCATAACTTGGGAACACAAGATAAAATTGGGTCCTATCTACTAGCCTAGTGAGGTACTCATCTACAATGAAATCTCTCATAAATGGAGAAAGATAGAAAACCCAGTGGGGGAAAACTATAGACCAAAAAAGAGATAAAAAAAGAAGCCTATAAGGCCCCTTGAAAGGAAGATGATGTTGTTGACGTAGAACACTCACCAATAAGAGATTGTGGCCCTTCCTAAAAATTTACTTGAATATGACTATCATCTGTTGAATCATATGAATTATGAGGACTAGAACCAGAATCTGAAGAGTCCACATCAAGTTGAGAACCCATATAGTTTGTAGCACCAAAATCTATAATTATTTTAGTAAATAAGACCATGCCTTTCAGTTTTTATTTGTCCTTAGTAATTTCCTGATTTGAAGAAGATGCTTTGACATAATCAGTTACCTCAATATTATTCTTTTGAGTGGAAAAGTGAGAAACTCAATTTGTTTTTTTTCATGAATTGATATTCTTCATGACCAATTTTGTTACAAAAGGAACATTTAAGTCTCTCAATAGTCTATTTACTTTGTTGAGATGAGTTATCCTTCTTGAAGTTGTCAATTTTTTCTTCTTTCTTCCCTTCTCTTTCCTTTTTAGTTTTCTTTCTCTATCCTTTAGTATTTTGTTACAAGTTTCATTTTCTACAATTAGATCTTGTGCCTTAGTATATTTCAAAGTACCCATTTGAATTAAATTTTTATTTTCCCTTATAAGATCATTATTAATTATGTTATCAAGTGAGGGTAGAGTCCACTGGTACCAAGGGTTCTTTTAGTAGAATAGAAAATAGAGACAAACACAAATAATTTAGAACCTAGTTTGGAAAGTACAGAAAGGATTAATTGAACCTCTTTCTTGTTAGTTCCACAATTCTTTAATTGAAACTTAAAAGATTTAAATTTAGTGAAGAAGTACTCTAAAGTTGAAAAACATGAAGGACTAAAACCTAAGAGTTCATTTTCCAACTCATGACTTCTAAGTTCATCAATTATCCCAAATAGTGTTTTGAGAGCTTCCTAAACGTGGTTGGGTGTTTTTGAGTTCTCAACATGAAATACTAATTTGGGCGATAAATTTAAACATAGAAAGCTAAATTATTGATCACACTTATTAAAAAAAATTCTTTGTCCTAAGATACATTAGGTTCTTTTTTTTGTTCCCATTGCTACCCTAAATAAGCCCTTATTCTTTAGTACAAGAATGAATTTCAACTTTCAATTGAATGATAATTGAAAGGAGTTAGGGGTTGTATAGTCACATTATAATTCATGTTGATAGACTTAGATTTTTTCTTTGTAGAATGCAAAAAAATAGAGCACTTCTTGAGGAAGTGTGAGAAATAGAATAAACACAACACCCCCCTAATTATCTTTTTGTTCCCCCCTTATTTTTGACATTTTATAGAAAGAGTGCCTTGTAAACAAACTCCAAAAACTACTAAAAATAATACTTTATAATTATAGTGTGTAAGTGTACCCTTTAGATTTGTGATGAAAAAATATGAACTTTTACAAGAAGTAGAACTCAATTTCAAGTTGTTGAGCGAAAGTTACCAGAAAATGAATTTTTTCCTCTTTAGAAAATTAATCCTCATTCATAATTTCTTTTTATGGAAAAATATTTAACTTCACCAAAAATGAAATTTCTAAATAAAAATTAAAGGACCAAAATTAAACTCCTTTGGGTTAGAAAGAGCCAAGGGCCAAAAACCCATATGACTAGGGGCTAGAAGTCCAAAAATGGCGCCCCCTCCAACATGAAATCACTCCCCTAGTTTCTTATGTCGTCAAAAGGTGAAACTTTAATTGTAGAGAGGTGCACAATTGTTGATTTCAAATTGTGGCACATGCTAGTAGAGGGAACGTTTGTGGTGCGCGGACTAGTCGAGGTGATGTCTTCGCTAATAAGCTTGTACACTTGGACCGCTACAAGTCGATGACCACCGAAGGCCCACTAGATCCACAACTTTTTGTAAAATCAAACAACACACAGAAAGAACGATGCTAGCGGTCGTTGAGGTGTACAATAGGCGAGGGTCAAGATCTATGGATGCGGAGGAGGTGGGCCACAGGACAAAACATAGGTTGTGGTGGGAAGACGCAACCAACTTCGACAACACAATTGTGATCATAGACACCACCAAAAGAGCCTTCCACAATCTAGAAATGTATGATTTAGGATTCAAATTATCTCTAGTCATGTTTGATACCATATAAAATTCAAGATCTATTAGAGATAAATTGAAGTACAATAACACAATGAAACCTAATGTCGACCATCCAACCTATTAAAGAAGCAAAGGAGAAGCAGATGACATATAGAAAGAGTGATTAGGTAGATATGTCCTGCATCATAATCAATCCAATAATAGATAAAATCTAGAATTAATTTGATTAAGTTTTGTTTAATTTTTAATAAATCATTAAATAATAGTAAGTTGTTGATAAATATACTTATTTCTAAAATTATATATTTAAATATTTTTAATAATAAATTTTATGTTTAACTTTTTAATGTTTATGTTTATATCTTATAAAATAAATATATAATATATCATTAAAAATATTAAAATATATAATTTCAATAATAATTATAGTTACTAAAAATTGACTATATTTTTTGAAAAGTTAAATAATAGTAATTTTAATGCCTATAAGTTAAGCACCCTAATTTTGGGTTTAAATCTGAAATCTCTTCCAATTTTATATAGAAACTTACTGGGCAAGTGTCATGCTTATAACTAAGATTTTAGGACCACATCATCAAGTATGATGCCCCATAATATGCTTTTTTTCAAGGTTTCCAAAACAACCCAAAAAAGAATGAGACTCATACTATGCACTAAGTCATGTTTTATTGGTGCATTGATGTGTGTGACATGATTCGTTACTTTTTAAAACTAAGGGATACATTTCATTCAATTATGGATTGTGTCTTAAAATTACTAAATAATATATTATATGTTATAATATAATTTTATTAAACTTTAAAAAATTGGACATACAAGTATTAGTAAAAAAAATAATATACAATTAACCATTAATAAATTATATTTATTATTTTATCAATATGACCCTTAATATATACAATTAATCACTAATATGTTATATTTATGATGTTAGTGATGATAATATATGTATGATGATTTTGTACGATGATGAGGCATGATGTTAGATGATGATGTCTAGATAGATTTACATATATACATGATATTTAGGCTATATTGAGTAAGAGGTGACTCTATAATATGTACTGATGTTATGTCTATGATTTGATGAGATATTATATCATTGATCATATAGTGATAGTAGCTAGTTTAGCAAATATGGTCACTATTACTAGTAAATTATATTTAATGTTTTTGGATTAAGGAAAAAGTAGGTTTTGAAGGGGCACCGAAACCCTATACTTTAAAAAATGGGATGTAAACAAAAAACATCACCAAAGAAAAACATTGTTGGAAAATACCCCAAACAGTAGAACCCAGAAAACCAACAACCAACATGCCAGGAGAGAATAACAAAAAAATACAATGTTGTCTCTTAATATAAAATCTAAAGCTCCAAACAACTTGGGAAATAAGAGCTCGGCGTAGCTTACAAAAAACTCACTTTTAGCCCCACCCATATAGGAGAGAAGAGACATATCAAAAGAAGGTGAATATTTCTTGTGTTTCTTTCCTTTAATAGTAGTCCAACCCTCTTCCACCTTGGCAGCATCTTCCTGCCAATCCAAAAATCCCAACTGAGGGAAATCCTCAGCCTATGATAATAAACCAGCAGCACCCACGGACATTGAATTCATAGAGAAAGCACTAAAAGAGAGTGTAGACACCAAATTCATACACCTACCCCTCACGTGAGATTCTACAAGAGAAGCGAGAGACAAAGACCCTACATCAGCAATCAAACCAGGGGACGGTACCACCAAAGAAGCAATAGCAGAAATAGATTGATGCACAAGAACCTTTGCAACCCCATCATCAGGAACCAGAGCTGCTAAAGGAGAGCGAGCAGCAAGAGGGACTTGTTAAGCCACCTAGGAGAAAATATTCTAAGAATTATATTTCTTCTCAACTATGTAGTGTTGAGAAAAAGTACCATTCTACCAAGTGACCGCATATTTCTTTTTTTACCAAACCAAACTGAGCAGCCATATGCCCAATTTTAAAACATCTTCTAAATCTAAAAGGAATCCCTTCATAATCTAATGTTTGAGTCCAACTACCTTTACATGAATTGATAACAATCTCCACATGAAGCCCCTTAGAAGAATCAATATCAACAAGAATATGAGGAAATGTCGAATGAAAAATATTAGAATAGTCTTCATCCACCATCAAAATGTCCCCTAGGGCATTACCAACCCCCTCAAAAAGAGAATCAACTAATAAATAAAGCGGGAGATAAGGAAAAATCATGTTTAACGTTATCTAATGATATTTTTATGTATTTAGCTAGATGTGATTATTATAATGTTTAGAAGATGATGATTATCTGTGAAGAGGGATGATGTCGTAATATTCAAATATATTATCCTCCCTTCGGGTATGTAGATGAACTACTTTTCCAAGGAATTCAAATCCTATGTTGCTATGAAAAATGGTTAGGGAGAGACATTTGAAAAAGGTGTGGATTGAAGATGATTCTCTCAACATTATCAACTTCTAGAGAGGTATTACCCCCTAGTCGGATGATTAGTTTTATCATTAAATACTTCCTAGACATGCTTAGGGACTTTGATGATCACATAATCTCCCATGTGTACCGTGAGGGCAATTGTGTTGCAGAAAGGCTAGTGAATGTTGGGGTTAAGTTGTAGTTCAAAATGGAATGGATATTAATGACAAGATACCAGTAGATACCTAAATGCTACTTTTTAGTGATCATGGTGGTAGCTATTTGTAGTATTATTTTGGAAATGATGTTGAAATACATGCAAAAGGGTGTCCTCGGGAAGGACTTATTTATGATGAAGTGTTTGAACCTTCATGTTGTTTTAATTTTGGTTTTTACCATATGAAGCTCCTAAAGCCCTGGTGCCCAAATTAAGGAAGAAAGTGGGAGTTGTAGAATGGGGGTTGATAGAAATTGATTAGAACCCATTATATATGAGAAATGGTAGAATATTGAGTCATTGTGGAGTGTGCTATCAATGGGTATCTTGAAATGATACATTGAGAAGCTCCATAGTTTCAATTTCTGGTTATCAAGGCCTTTTATCATGGTTGGAAAGATGAGATTTTGTGTGTCTATAACTTAAAACTAGAAGCTAACAAAGAACTCGTGGCCAAGGTCTCAAATAATTTTATTGATGGAAGAAAATTTTAAATAGATAATAAATTTTCTACTAAATCAATGGAATCCTTTTTCATTCCACACAAAAAGAGAGAAGTTGAGGAAGAACACCAATGGGGGATTTCACAAAAAAATCCCTTTATAAACTATGGCATGACATTACTGGGGTAATCATGTGTTACTTTACCATAGACAAAAAAATTTGTAGCTTATTCATTTATCATTTCGTCACCTTGAATCATTTCTACCATAGAAAATGCATTTCCATTCCTTTCTATCTGGTGTTTTCTCTAAGAAATAGTTTAAAATCCCATGATAAAATTCAAGCTTACCCTGGATCCTCCATGAGGTTTTATTATTATTAATCATGTAGTATGAAAAATCCTCACATATTGAGAGAAACCCTATTTCTATAATTGGGATTGAGTATAAGAAGAATTTTAGGGTGCACTGTACTGACACCTCTGAACATGAGGACATGGATTCTGATAATAATGAGGTTTTTCACATCTATGAGAAATAATGTCCCTCATCTTCAAGGCATAATATGCCTCACCATACCCCTATGGGCCAAAAGAAAATTGTGGTTTTAGATGATAAAGACCCAAAATATTTTCCCTCAAATGATATTATGCCAGAGTATTTGAACCTTGATGTTGATGTCAAAGGAAAAGGTGTAGCTAGGGCATCCCTATTTACTGCTGAAGGAAAAGTTAAAATCTCTACGTCCACTCTATTAATAAAAAAAAATTCTTCCCAACTCAAGAAAATCTCATCTCCACCTGAGTCTTGTGGGTTTCTGGAGGATGTGGGAGTTAATTTGAAAAAACCTATTGATGTAAATAGGGATACCCCAATGGAAATAGACTCATATATACTGGATAAAGTTACTATCAATGCTAGTCTCAAGAACCTTTTGGATAATTAGAGCTCATTTTTCTCTTGGCTTGTTTCAGATATTAACATATTGAAAGAGAAAGATTTTCCCTTCCACCAAGAACTTGTATACAATACTAGTTAATGAACATTATTTGGTGCATGGTATCAAGAACCTTAAGGAGGAACACAAGAAAAGAATAAAGGCACTTGAGGATAATTTTCAAAGCGTCTAGGATAAAATGAGAGTTGTAGTGGCTATTAGCAATACTATCATCGACAATACTAGTAAAGGCCTTAAAAGGCTCAATGAGAAAGATGATGCACTCTAGGACATTTCCAAAGGTGATTCCCCTTCACTTATTATTAGTATCAAGTCAGACAAGAAGGATAAAACCATGGATATAGGTGTGTCTGTGTGTGTGTGTGTGTGTGTGTGAGAGAGAGAGAGAGAGAGAGCAATAAAGATGATACTCAGGACATGAAGAAGACTATGATTAGATAGTCCCTACTAATAGATTGTGTAGAAAGGACAAAGGTATGAGCCCCATGGATAGTATCATTAGGAAGGTGAAAATATTCATGCAAATGTCATTAAAAAATGGAAGTCTGGTGAAAAAATTATAGTATTGAAGGGATGTTTTCCTTTTGTTTTTGTGGCTTTTTGGTGTCTATTTAGAATTTGTGTCTTGGTTGGTCTTAGTTTAAGATTGTTTCTTTTCTTTTGTTGTTATTATTGAATTTTTGGTCCCTCTAAAACCAATTTTCCTTTAATATAAAATATATAAAAATGATGTCGTCTTTACAATTCCCTTTTTAGAGATTATTTTGTTTGGTCATCTTGTATGCACTTTGAGAATTTATATATAAGATTAGATAAATTTGACATGTGAATGTTTTAGTGATAACAAGTACTAGGAATTGAATCCTCCTAAATTTACACATCTAAGAATCTCTATATCCTTGACAATGGTAGTAGGAGTTATTGATATGATCATTCATACTATCCATCCTAATTATCGTTCCTGATTTTGGGTGATAATAACCTAATTTATTGTATATACTCACCCACCCAATTATAGCAGGGTAATGTTTGATTACAGTTGCATATTGTGATAGACTAATAATGTGTGGTCATGTATTGTTAGTATTTGTAGCTATCATAGTGAAGTATTTAAAATAAAATCATAAATCAAAATTAATAAAGTATTTTTCTTGCTAGTTTATTATAATTTAATATCAAATATAATGTATGAGTATTTTATTTGATTAGCATTATCTGATTTAATTATTTTTATATTTTAAAAGTTTGTTTTATAATTTTTATTTTTATTTTTTGATCGGTAAAAGGCCAAAGCCAAGAATTTATTAATCTTTAAATCAGAGTTACATAAAGATGCCCCGCTCTGTGCAGGTGCTGGTAGGAAAGAGCAGGGTTGAGAAAACCTCCAGCCTTACCTGGGACCATAATCTGGAGTCTGATACATAAAAGTTTGGTGGGCATACCCACCATTATCTAAAACCTAAAAAATAAACCATGCTTAGTGTAAGATCTAGAAACATATTATTCGTAGAGAAAGTAGAGTCATTGACAGCCTTCCTTCAGTTATAATTACTCTTGATTTTTACTTTAGCTTCTCTTCTGGAGATACTTCTTATGGGGGAGCCTGAAACTGTCATAGGGATGCCTTCCCTATTATTATGTCTGTGAGATGCTTCCAAAGGGTGGTTTTTGAACTTGACAAAACAAAGTTCTACCTCCTATCCTTGTTAGTAACTCCACATGATATTGATAATCCGGGCTTTAAAAAAAACTTAAAGAGAATAAATATGCTAGTAGAAAGAGGATACTTATACCTCTACTTGTGATGTACCTGTTTCAGCTTAGAGAGTTGAGGTTGTAGCCCTAATCCCTGGAAAAGTTCTAGAAAGTGCTATCAACATACATTGGTGAAAATAACATCTTTATAACAATACACTTAATAATCCAATGAATCTAAGGTATGCTATTTATTTTGACTTTGAATGCTATATTCATATATTTAGAAGACACCAAAGTGCATAATAAATGGGAAGTTTGAGTTCGGTAGGTCATCCATACTTCAAACCTTAGAGGAAACATACACATATAATAATCTATGCTTCACTAATCCAAAATAGAGTGACAGAAAAAACTGTAGAGACCGTAGAAGCATATGAGGTTTAGTAATGATATACTGAGCCTCTCTAATGTCCATATAGAATTTCAAAGGATATTACAACATTGGTTGAAAAAGATTTTGATCCCGGGCGTTAGTCATGAACAATTCTGATCTTATATTTCCCAAGTTATCATGAGATAATATATAAACATTAGTACCATGTAGATGCTGTATCAATTGTTAGAAAAAATATCCAATCAATAGCTAAGATGAACTTAGTTTTCATGATAATAGATAGGGTCCATTAGACAAATTTTTGAATCCATCTTACTGTACTTATGAAGATTTAGTAGTAAATCAAGCATCTATATATATGTCAAAAGAAAATCTATTTATAATAAATCTATAACTAGTATTGTCATGAAGCTATGGGATGGGATATTATCATCAATTTCATGCACTCTAATCTTCGAGTATGTTTCCTATATTTTTCCATACCCTTATTATGAAAAAACATAACAGTATACTCAAATCTTGAACTATGCATAATTATGTGCCAAACATATTGAAAGAGAAAGATATTTCTGATTCGAGAGATATTTCTGATTCTGTATAAACTCTCCATTGTACTAACTATTAGGGAAAACAAAAGATGAATTATAAGCAAGATTGTTGATAAGACTAAATTAGTTGTAATTATGATAAACTTATACTTTCATAATCCAAATCTTTGTTGACATTAAGAACATGCTTTCTTTATTCACTGCAATAGCCTTAGACTCCTATAATTCTAGGGTCTGTAGATCAGTATAATTAGTGAACTTAAGTGATATCAATAAAGGACTAGTTTGTCATCTTCTTTATTCCCTGTCTTAAGGTTCGGGGCTGGTCGCATCAAGAGGTCTAAAGAAGTGGTCCTTACCTTCTTCTAGCCATACGTTAAGTAGATTTCCCATCTCAAATTCTGAGAGGCACTCCAGGTCTATGAAGCCTACATCATCTTGGTTCCAATATTCATAAAACCAACCCTCCTTCTCGAGATCTTGAATGTGTAGGTAGTTCATAAGAAAGGTAATGTTTCTTTTCACGATGCCTTCTCTATCCTTGAAGGCCTCCACATTCTGAGTAACAATGATAGGCAGGGGTGGGAAAGAAGGTATTGAATTAGGATGCCCTAACCCAATGAGAGTAAGGTCCTATTTAATGTTTTGTAAAGTTATGTCTAAGTTTCCAATGAATCTTCTTTTGAAGATTTTGCTGCATAATTTACATATATCCTAATTATGTACACCCCAATATGCTAAAATGGCTACAAACATAGAAGTAATACTGGTGAGGACCCTCTATTTATCCTTAGTGTTGATGAATTCTGGGCCTAAAATCATGAGTGAGGCTCTAATAATGAGGGCATGCTTATTTCTTAGTACATTTTTAACATGTTTTGTCATCAGCATTCCTTCAAATGTTAGTTGGCCCCTACTACAGATGAGCTCGATTGGGGTTTCCATTTTACCCTACATTAATGGTGTAATGCCAAGTTATAATGAGTAACATTGTAAATGCCAGGGCTAAATATAGGATTAAAAATTTCTAAGGCCTGCCTGTTGGTTACCTCTGACTATTCGTGTTACCCCTCTCTCTCAAGGACAAACTTAAGCCACTAAAGGGAAGGTGAAAAGATAGGCTTATTAATGTATTACTTTATATCTTAAAAAATCAATTGATTCAAGTGCCTATATGAGAGAAATCATAGAAGAAAGGAGATAAAATAACAGTAAAACTTTCATTGTTTAAAGAAATACCAGTCGGTACTTGCTTATAAGATTATACTACACTTGCTTAGTAAAAGAAGTTAATAATTTGAGCTGAGAAACAAATGCTAATACAATAATACCTATATTAGAGAAGTCCCTTTGTAAAATGTAGGATAAAGATTATATGTTTATAGAACCATACTGTATTTTCCAAATATATTGTGTAACGTATTGAAACCTAATATATGCCTACTACTGTATATTGATGAACTACAATTGATTTGGAACCTAAATGAAGAATCTGTAATTCAAGATTACTAAGAAGTTGATGATTAGATAATGCAGGATGATTTAATCAGTTTTATGTTGTCATTGATGTCAACTAGCTTGACAATACTTATCTTGTAAGTTACTATATCGACACACTGAAGAAAGGAAAAAGAGATGAAGAATAGAGAAATCTACATGAGGAAGATGTATATCTCAGATGAGGATAAAGAATACACTAAGTAACTTATTGATAAGTCTATGACTTGATGGAATTGACTTCATTACGTTGCATTCATCTGTAATGAAGAAAAGAGCTGAAAGATACAAAGTAGTGTTGTCGGTAAATATAAGCATTTCAGTATACATCGATGAAGTGTAGTGTATACTGAGCACAGTATTAACCGAGCATGTGTTCACCAATGCATTTCTTTGTTAACCGACCAAAATAGAAAGGAATTAAATGATCACTTTAGCCGATAAAGTGATGAGCTGTAAAGTGTATGATTCCAAGGTAACAGATAAAGTTTGTTATGAAGATCGATGGCTAACATAAATCAAAAGGATCTAATGGAGAAAATTGAAACATTTTATTGACACATCAGCCGAGGAAGCCTAAAGCGAAAAAATTAATAAAGATGATTAAGCGGCAAAATCTGATGGAGGAAAAGAAAATGATTTACATGTATATATAAGAGACTAAGGTTTTATTATGAAAAGGATGTCGGAAGAAGAAGAAACTATAGAATTATCGCGTGAAGGAGTTTCATGCATTCTGATCATACTGGTTATTGAGAACTAAGTAGTAGAGCAGTTACCAAGCTACAGAGGGCAATTACCAATGGACAGTAAGTTAATACAGTATTGAATCTGAAGTGATATATTTTATGAGCAAAATATTGATTTGTAATCTGCAATTGAAGTTGTAATAAGGCAGATCATTTATTGTTACATATTTAACCATTGTACACAGTCAAATCTCTTAACTGAGTGGACTTAGAAAGTCCTATGATGTATCATTCATTAGGATGAACATTGTTATCCTGTCAACCCCAGAGTGACTGTTGGTTGGATGATAACTTCCAGTCTAAAATCCTCTAGCAAGGTCACACTTTACAGTGTGTTTGTAACCTTTAATAGGGTTGGGTCTTCACCGACCTAACTTCAGAAGAGTGAACAATTTTAGGTTGGCAGTCCCAGGTGTTTTTTCCCTTCACAGGGTTTCCACGTTAAATCTTTTGTGTTATGTGTTGATTGTGATATCTGTTTGTTATCATACTTTGCATATTACATGTTAGATTTGATCGGTAACTACTATCAGTTTAGAATTGACAATCGGTAAAAGCACAAAGAGTGAAAGTATTTTTTTTTACCGAGTAGGAGAAGTTGAAGTATTTGTTTTGATTTATACATTTTGATTTGGGACAACGATTAACTAATTCAACCCCCCCCCCTCTCAGTTATTCCAAAAATTGGTATTAGAGCTTCGGTTGCTTAGAACAGAGTTTTAAGGACTTCAGCAAAAAGGTCTCAAGATGTATAAGAGGGAAGTATCGAAACTGAATAAAGAGAACATCATAGTATGGCAAAGCAGGATGAAGCTACACATATCTGGAATTGGGAATTCTGCACTAGACCTTATGGAGAATGGCTGCATTGCACCGCCCACTAGTCCCCTGACCCTTGATCAACTAAGAGACAAGCATGAACACAATGTCACTATGATGGAACTTGTTGCTTCCTATACCGACATCAAATTTGAAGATATCAAGACATGTACAACTGCTAAAGGCATGTGGGACAAACTAAATCTGATATACAGTGGAGATCTGAATGTTAAGAGAGCCCGAGCAGAAAGTCTAAGAGGTCATTTTGATGATATGAGAATGAAGGAAGGTGAGAATATTGTGCAATATTCAAATAGACTAAAAGAGGTAGTGCATGCTATTAGAGCATCCGATGGAGTTATTGATGATGAAACAGTGATAAGAAAGATTCTCAAAACTTTGTTGCCAGTTTATGCGATCAAGATCTCTACAATTCATGAAACAAGGGCCGTATCCAATCTTACCCTTGACACATTGATCGGTAAGCTTACAACCTTTGAGTTAAACAACTTTGAAAATAGTATTGTTCCTTCTGTTGAATCCACTTTCATGTCTTCTTTCAAGATTAGTAAGTCTAGCAAGAAAAATAAGAATGATGACAGTAATAGCAATACCGATGATGAACTTGATGAGCTTGAAGCTCTTATGGCCAGAAGATTACCCAAAGGAAAAGGAAAATATAGAGGTAAGTTACCTTTGGCATGTTTTAATTGTAAAGAGGTTGGTCACATTTCTGCTAGATGTCCACAGAAGAAAGATGATGATAGATCCAAAGACTGATCAAAAGGAAGCTATGGGAGAAGAGTCAACAGAGGTTACCGATACAACAAAAGAGATGACCAAGATAGTTATGACAAAGGAAAGAAGGTATGTTACATTTCCAAAGATATTGAATCTGAATCTGACACTGATGATGATATAGAAGTAATATGTGTTGCTATGAAAGATGATTTAGAGGAAGAAGAGAAACATGAAGAGATAGCACTGATTTCTAGAGTAGACAGAAATGAAACATGGATCAGAGACATTGGCTGCACACATCATATGACTGGTGATGTAGAGAAATTTGATCATCTTGTTGAATACAATGGAGGATCTGTGAGAATGGGAAATGATGCACCCTGTGTGGTAAGAGGTAAAGGTTCACTGATGATTAATGATAGAATTAAATGTGAAAATGGATACTGGGTAGATGGATTGAACTATAACTTGTTAAGTGTGGCACAGTTGAACAATTCAAGCCACCGACTTGCTTTTGAGAGCAAAAAGGTGAAAATCTATGATGATGGAGGAAGACTAGTCGAAATTGGTACACAATCTAGAGGTAATCTATTTTATCTTGATATTGATCAGTCTTCTTGTTTATTAATGAAGGATGAAGATGCATGGTTGTGGCACAAAATATTATGTCATGTGAATTTTGATAACATGATCAAGATTAGCAAAAAGAGAAGAGTTAGAGGATTGCCTAACTTGTCAAAACTTGATCATGCTATGTGCCATGAATGTCACAAAGGTAAGATGACTAAGTCTAGCTTCAAGAGAAAAGATTACTCAACAAAGAAGATACTTGAGTTGGTTCATACTGACCTATGTGGTCCTATGAGAACTCAAAGTTGTTCTGGTGATAGATACTTTATTCTTTTTGTTGATGACTATACTAGACTGATGACTGTTATGTTTTTGAAGGAGAAATTTGAAGCTTTTAAAATGTTCAAATGGTATAAAGCTAAGATAGAGAAAGAGACTAGAAAATAAATTAAATGCTTAAGATCTGATAGAGGAGGTGAATTTATCTCTAATGAATTTACTAATTTCTGTAATGAGCATGGCATTAAAAGACAGGTTTTTGCACCAAGGACACCTTAGCAAAATGGCATTGCTGAAAGAAGAAATAGATCAATAGTTGATTGTGCTAGAACACTGATGATACAGAAGAATGTTGCTTAGACATATTGGAGAGAAGCTGTCAGTACAACTGTATATGTTCTTAACCGAGTACAACTGAAAAAGGACACCAACCGAACACCTTATGAGCTATGGTTTGGACACAAACCTACTCTAAGTTATTTCAAAATTTTTGGGAGTAAATGCTTTATTTTGAAAGATGAGATAAATGGGAAATTTGATTCAAAAGGAGATGAAGGGATATTTCTGGGATATTCCTCTACAAGTAAAGCATATAAATGTCTGAATAAGGTCACAAATAAGATTGTTGAAAGTACTAATGTTTGTGTTGATGAGTTTGATGACAAGAACACAGAGGATAGTAGAAAGGAACCAGAAGACTATAGTAGATTCACTTACATTGAAATTCCTAATTATCAACCGAAATCGTAACCTGTGATAACCAGTCTGCAGACAAACAAAGCTGAATAGTAGGAAGAGGAAACTGACGAACAAAATGGAGTTGTTGAGCAAGCTGATGAAGCTGAACAAGATGCACAAGAAAGAAGAGACATAATACTAGCTAGATTTGTCAGAAGACATCATCCTGAGACACAAATTATTGGAGACAGACAAGTTGGAATGTAAACTAGGAGCAGAACAAGACAAGGTACATGCTTAGTTTGTGAATTTGAACTGAAAACTGTAAAACTTGCATTAGAAAATGAGGAATGGATTAATGCAATGACTAAGGAAATTGAGAAAATAAAGAAGAACAAAAACTTGGAGTTTAGTACCCTGACCAAAGGACAAAAATGTAATCGGTACTAAATGGATATTCAGAAATAAGCTAAATGAAAATAGAGAAGTTACAAGAAATAAATCCAGATTGGTATGCAAGGGATATGCAAGGAAGAAGGCATTGACAATGGTGAAACATTTGCACCTATTGCTAGATTAGGAGTTAGAATGCTACTTGCATATGTTGCACACAATAAATTCAAAGTTTATCAAATGGATGTTAAATCTGCATTTTTGAATGGAATACTTGAAGAAGTCTACATAGAACAACCTGAAGGATTTGTTGATCCAAACAATAGAGACATGGTATGTAGATTACACAAAGCTTTATATGGTTTGAAGCAAGCACCGATAGCTTGGTATGAAAGACTACATACTTACTTGCTAAGTATTGGATTTGTTAGAATGAGTGAAAACAACAATCTGTATATGAAAGGTAATACTGATGACACTATTCTTATTGCTGAAATATTTAAGGATGATATTACTTTTGGAGGCCAAGATCATATATGTAAAGCCTTTTCTGATGAAATGAAAAAAGAGTTTGAAATGTCTATGTTCGGAGAGATTAAATTCTTTCTAGGACTACAAGTGATTCGGTAGAGTGATGGGATATTCATCACACAATCTAAATACATAAAGGAAGTATTGAATACATTTGGCATGGAAGATGCTAAACTTGTGGGAACATTGATGGCTACTGGATGCAAATTGACAAAGGAGGATGAAACTACTAAGGTAAATCAGACATTTTACTGATCCATGCTGGGTAAACTAATGTATGTAGTTCACAGTAGACCAAACATAGCACATGTTGTGGGGATTGTTGCAAGGTTTTCTGCTAACCCTAGAGAATCACACATGATAGCTACTAAACGAATCTTAAGATACCTGAAAAAGACAAAAGAATATGGCATTTGGTATCCTAAGGAAGGAAATTTTGAGTTGAAGGTATACACCGATGCTGATTGGGCTGGAAATGTGGATGATAGAAAAAGCACCACCAGAGGAGCATTTTTCTTTGGTGAAAGACTTGTAACCTAGACAAGTAAAAAGAAAGCTTGTATTTCTCAATCAATAGCTGAAGCAGAGTATGTTGGTGCTGCTACAAATTGCTCAAAAATTTTCTACATCAAGCAAGTGTTGGAAGGAATGAATGAGGTAATTACTGACCTGGTGATTATATACTATGACAACACCGGTGCTATTAACATTTCAAAGAATCTTGTGATGCACTCAAAAACAAAGCATATATCTATTAAGTATCACTACTTAAGAGAACAAGTGAAAGAGAAGCAAGTGAAGTTAGAATTTGTTACATCTAAGGAACAACTTGTAAATATCTTTACAAAGCCTCTACCGAAGGACACATTTGAATACTTAAGGAGTACACTTGGGGTCCGTCCCCTGTCTATCAGTCACTAAGGTGATCTGGATGTTGCATCAGCCTACTTTTATCAGAAGATCATTCATGTTGATGCAACATAGTTCACACTTTGAATCATGTTCAAGGTTGTGATTAAGTTTGAAGAACTAGAATAGATTGAGATATTAGTATTCAGAGATACAAGAGAAGATTTTGAAAACCAACGAGTTACTTGGCTGAACTATTTGTTTATCTATTTCTTTGGCATTGTTGTCAAAGGGAGAGATAAATCATATGAAAAGGAGAGATAAATAAAGGGAGAGTTAAAACACCAATGAGGACTATCTGAGGGAGAGACAATCTGAAAAGGAACAAAGCATTGAAGATCAGCTACTAAAGAATAGAAGCAGAAACATGAGAACTGAAAAGATTACATCTGATGACAAGCATCAAAGTTTTACAAATGTTGAGTAACATAGTGATTAAACATATTAAGTCTATTTGACTTACAAAATTTGTTTACAAAGTTGTAGAATACATGTTTGGTATGTGTATGGTACAGTTCATATTACTTAAGTTGCCATCAATGCCAAAGGGAGAGATTGATGAACTACAACTGATTTGGAACCTGAATGAAGAATCTATAATTCAAGATTACTGAGAAGTTGATGATTAGATAATGCAGGATGATTTAATCAGTTTTATGTTGCCATTGATATCAACTAGCTTGACAGTACTTATCTTGTAAGTTACTATACCAACACATCTGAAGAAAGGAGAAAGAGATGAAGAATAGAGAAATCTACATGAGGAAGATGTATATGTCAGATGAGGATAAAGAATACACTAAGTAACTTATTGACGAGTCTATGACTTGATGGAATTAACTTCATTATGTTGCATTCATCTGTAATGAAGAAAAGAGCTGAAAGATACAAAGCAGTGTTATCGGTAAATAAAAGCATTTTAGTATACATCGATGGAGTGTAGTGTATACCGAGCATAGTATTAACCAAGTGTGTGTTCACCGATGCATTTCTTTGTTAACTGACCAAAATAAAAAGGAATTAAATGATTAGTTTAGCCGATAAAGTGATGAGCTGTAAAGTGTATGATTTTGAGGTAACAGATAAAGTTTTTTATGAAGATCGACGGCTAACATAAATCAAAAGGATCTGATAGAGCAGATTGAAATGTTTTATTCACACATCAGCCGAGGAAGCCTAAAGCAGAAAAATCAATGGAGATGATTAAGCAGTAAAATCTAATGGAGGAAAAGAAAATGATTTACATGTCTATATAACAGACTAAGGTTTTATTATGAAAAGGATGCCGGAAGAAGAAGAAACTATAGAATTATCGCATGAAGGAGTTTCATGCATTCTGATCATACTGGTTATTAAGAATTGAGCTGTAGAATAGTTATCGAGATATAGAGAGCAATTACTGATAGATAGTAAGTTAATACAGTATCGAATCTGAAGTGATATATTGATCAAAAAGATTTTATGACCAAAATATTGATCTGTAATCTGCAATTGAATTTTTAATAAGGAAGATCATTTATTGTTACATATTTAACCATTGTACATAGTCAAATCTCTTAACCAAGTGGACTTAGAAAGTCTTATGATGTATCATTCATTAGGATGAACATTGTTATCCTGTCAACCCTAGAGTGACTGCTGCTTGGACAATAACTTCTAGTCTAAAATCCTCTAACAAGGTCACACCTTACAGTGTGTTTGTAACCTTTAATAGGGTTGGGTCTTCACCGACCTCACTTCAGAAGAGTGAACAATGTTGGGTTTCTAGTCCTAGGTGGTTTTTCCCTTCACAGGGTTTCCACGTTAAATCTTTTGTGTTATGTGTTGATTGTGATATTTGTTTGTTATTATACTTTGCATATTACATGTTATATTTGATCGGTAACTACTATAAGTTTAGAATTGACAATCGGTAAAAGCACACACAGTGAAAGTATTTTTGTTTACCAAGCAGCAAGAATTGAATTATTTGTTTTGATTTATACATTTTGATTTGGGACAGTGATTAACTGATTCACCCCCCCCTCTTAGTTATTCAAAGATATATATATGTTAAAGATTTACAGGAAGACCATGATGTTCTAACTCATAAAACTAGCCATATACCAACTACCTTATCAAAGGTTCAAATATGATTTTATAAGATAGCAAAAGGTGGTAATAGCATATGTAAATTAGATGTCACCATCTTTGTAGACCATAGCACACTTCCAACTGGTCTTTCCCTTAACCATGATAATTATGCACTCTTCTTTAGGTTCATACTTCTTCTTGTAGCGGGTACATCATTGTATCACAAGGGTCACAATGTGAATCTTTTTCACCTCCATTTTGTTGAGTTCATCTAGGATATTGAATCCCTTGTTCCTTCAATATTTGAGATTCTCTGCAGTGTCCATTTCCTCTTGGAGGACTTCATCATATAGATAGTCCAAATTCCTGCTCATTTTGGGCCAGTGGGCATCAAAACATTCCTCATTCTTGAATGTTAGCATGGGAATACGTTGGCTTTATGGGATTTCATCTAGTTTGTTGACCTCAGTGTTCATAGTTATCTCTGGGTATGGGGTGGTGAGTTGATTGTCTACACAGAGGACCATTTTTTCTAAGCCACCAAGAAGCTCTGGGTTGAAAATTTCATTGGCTACCTATACTATATCTTCTTTCTTCCTTCCTATGAAAATAGAGATGGTGATGATCATGCCAATTATTGCCCCATTAGTTCTGAAGGAAAAAGTGTTGTCGAAGAAATGATCTCCCATGGCTTTTATTATTGCCCTCCTGGAAGAATCCGATAGTGGGTTAAGTATTTGATTCCATCGTTTTGGCATAATGGGGCCTCTGAAGGCCATAGCCCTGCTCTCCTTGTTTGCAAAAGTGTTTAGTCTTATTTCCATCTTATGGTGCTAGGTGTAACTAAGTAGGATAACAGTCTTCCTTCTATCCTGCACTGCTTATAAGAGATCGAAGAAGGTTCTAGGCTTGGTTCTGAGAAGGTGTGTCGATTACGCTTTAGGAGTCGGCTAGCGGGATTGTTTGATGATGCAAGATCCTTTTAACCTATCATGAGAGGATAGGCTGGGAAGGGAGACTGAATTATGATAGTCCATACAATCATTCCTAGTCACATGGTTCTTACATTCTAAATGATAGTTTAGTAACCTACATTTTCATGTGGATAATACTAACCAAGACTCAAGGCTAGAAATGTACCCGAAATGAATATAGGAAATCATGTAACATGTCTTGGATGAGACAAGGAAAAAAGACTCAAAGGATGCTAAGAGGAACCTGCAGGGTTTAGAGGCTCTACTAAAATACGCTACTACTAGGGGTAGCAGAAAATAAGGGCATATGTAATGTAGAGGTAGCTAGGATCTTCAGAAGAGGGTTCTATATCTAAGGGTATCGTATACATACTTAGTAAGATAGGATTAAATCCTACCAAATAACCTATCCTGAAGCGGCATTTACTAAGGAGTAAAACTAAATTAGGATACATTCAATCTGCTAGTTGGCTATGGGCACATCTATGCTACGAACAAAGTTCTTTGGCAGGATAAGAAGGGCTCATGAATCAGCCTCACCAACTTAAGGTTATTGAGTGGTAAGTTTAAATAATTATCAATATCAACTCGCAATTTTTGAATACCAAAAGAGATTTTATTTAGAGCAATATTATAGGTTGTAGGTATTAAGGTGGATTTTTAGTGTCCTCATAAGTGATTGATTCCGGTATGGGAACATTGTATTCTAGAAAGTCTAAATTGATCACAGCTATAAGATAGTGTGTAGGGAGGGAGGGCAATGATGGTAATTGCATGCAAATAGTTTATAGCTTGATGTATAACAGGTCTGTGTCTCTCATTCTTGAGATAGAAGGATACAATTATTAATTCCAAGGTTCTATCCATGATATTGCAAGATTTCTAATCATGAATAGATTTGATTAATAATGCTTTGCTAGACTACCAGAATTGAAACCAGGTTGTTAAATCTATCTATGAGTGACTTAAAGCTATGCTTAGAGGAAATTTGGTGTCAAAAGGGAGGCATATAATTTTGACGTTGCTAAAAAGGTTGCTACCAAAATCTAAAATGTAAATATACTATATAAGTGATTAGGGGTTTCAAAGGTGTATGGATTAGTCATAAACTAAAGTTAACTACAGATTGCTATAACTTAAAAGAGGGTTACTATAGATAGATAAGATACATATAATAAGAAGGGGTCTAGTTTCATTAATGTAAAGTAGGTCGCAAGTAAAAGGTCTTTTACCAAATAGTCAACACCTCAGAGATATAAGGAATATAGCCTTTCTAAAGCATATGATTGTTCGAAGAGCTACATATATATTAGTTAGATCCACATCTGTATGTTTAATAAATAGATGATATATATGTTTATGGACTGAGCCCCAATATGAGGGGTAATCTAGGAACTAATTGATTATTAATATTACATTAACCAAATTCTACAGGGTGATGATTACAAGAAATTACCTCAGTATACCTGATATCTTGATAGATACTAATATGAAAGAAAATCATAGTACTAAATAACGAAAAAGTGTCAAGGGGAAGATAATATCTTAAGGATATAATAATGCCTTAGCTCTAAGGACTTGTATCATCTTAAAATGGAAGCACTTCCATGATAAGAGCATTTATCCCTCTGAGTAAGTGGTTTGGGGTCATGTTAAGAGCCTTGATCGGGTCTTTACATGTATTTGGCTTTTCTCCCCGCTTTCCACTTCTTCCCTGTGCTTGATTTCTTCATTCTAGTTGAAATTAAGGTTAGGATCTTAGGGATTCTCCTGAATTTCCCTCTTCCATGGCTCTATTTTCTAGGTAGGATTTAGAAATGGATCCTCCTAGCCTTTATCTCAATAATCATAGGATTTTATGTCTATCCCTAACATTCTATCCTGTTCTGGCATCAGTTCTAGGTTTTTGGGCATCTCTGGGACGTCTTGATTTGGTTCTGAGTCAATTTTGGAAAAAGGTCAATGTCTTAGGTTGACCCTGACTAGGTCAAGGTCGAGCTCGACCCTGACTAGGTCAGGGTTGATCTCAACTTTGACCCCTTTCTCTAAAATTTCAAGATTCTTAATTTTTGAGCTTCGGACTTTCGGGAAATTTATTTTCCCGCCTTTGGGTCGGCCATTTTGCGTTTTAGAATGGTAAATCCTTTAATTGCATTTAATCTAGGTATATTTTCTAAAGGTGAGGACCTAATTGGGATTTAATTCTCCAAGGTGGCCCATCTAGAGGAGTGTGCCCTAGATCACTATAAAAGGAGGCCTTCCTCTCTCATTTTCTCATCCATTATTCATCTCATCTCAAGCAATCAAGCATCTAGAGCTCTCAAGAGAATTCAAGTCTTCTTCTCCATCCAAGTTCTCCATTGAAGATCAAGGATTCAAGCATTCAAGCTATTGAAGGGATTTGGTTCAAGCATTGAAGATTTATCATTCAAACCCTAGATCTAGCCATTATGATGGTGTGATCTTCCTTCAAGATCGTTTGTTCATCTTCAAGATCCATTTCATTCTTCTCTCAAGGTGGATTCCAGGCATACAACCATGGAGGCACAGGTGCAGAGTTTTGGATCTGAGAGCGAATTTGGATACCCATTTCACCAAACTTTTAGGATCTGCGAATAGAATTCAAATCGGACTTCAAATAAAGAATGTGGTATTTGACCTTTTATGAGGGTCAAACCTGAGCTGAGCCATTTCGAGGAAAGATTTCTGGGTTTTCTCTGCCTCGGCATCTCCAGTCCAAGATAGGTTTTAGATTTTTTCAAAACTACACACAAACACCAGAATTCAACATTTTCCAAATCTGCCCTAATTTTGAGGTTAGTAGTTGTATTTCAATTGTTCTATATTTCAAACATAATATCCATTCCACACAAAAGGGAAATATTAGGTTTACTTTCTTTTCCATCTTAACCATAAATTGATTCGATTGTGTATTAAACTCTAGGTTGATCAAATTGGATCTCTTTCTTGGGAATTTGGGTTTGAGAATAGATCTCATATTTCCCCCTCTACATTTGAATGGTAGTGAATCCATTTTAACATCATTTAGGACTACATATATTAGATTTGATTTTGAGATTAATTAATGTTATATGATGTAAAATAAGGCTCAGGTTATGAGTCATTAGGTTCTATATTTTAGATTTGATAGGCTATGGTGATGGAGAGTAGATTAACTAATTCTATTGAATATTAACCTAGATTGTTTCACCATTTGCACCCTAATTAGCAAGCTGATCCGCATCTGCATTAGCTTCTCTATAGACGTGCTTGATTTTGGTTTCGGGAATAGTATCCAAGATTACACATATATCTTCTATTTTCGAGTTAAGTTTCCAGCTAGGGGTTTTGTCTAGTTCTTATTGCATTGATTACTATTTTGGAGTCTCCTTCAATTATTACTTTAGAGAGGCCTAGTTGTTTACATAATTTAAGACCCTCTAAAACCACCTTGCATTCAGCCATATTATTAGTTGTGGGTTTGATGGACCATGCAAATTTAGAGATTATTTCTCCTTTCCAATTGTGGATAATCCCACCAATACCTGCTATACCTGGATTACCGCGAGAGGCCCCATCAAAATTCAATTTGTACCATCCTTCTCTAGGAGGTGTCCATTTACAAGTGCTTCTATCTATTTTTGATTTGTTTCCTCCTCTGCCATATAATGGTGGGATTGCCAATCTAGGCCATAATAGTCTGATATTATTATCCCATTGTTTAAAGGAGTTTTCAAAGCTCATTTTATCTTGAAGTCTATTATTAATTACCTCAACAATTGATGTTTCTATTTTGTTAACTATCGATTTCCAATCAAGCTTTTGATTTGTAAATACCCTTCTGTTTCGTTCTTTCTAAACTTCCCATACTAGGATAGAGGGAGAGATTGTCCATGTCCTTAAATAAGCTATCTTTATTTAGACCGGGCCATGCTTTAAGGAAGTCCACTACATCATAGGGCATAGTTGTGCTCCAGTTTAGGCAATAGCATAGCCATTTCCAACAATTTTGGGTAAAGGTGCAGTTTAAGAGTAGGTGGTTAACGTCCTCTTCTTGACATTCACATAAGGGGCATCTTGAGGGGCCTTCAAACCCAAGCTTTCTGAATTTATCTGAGGTTAATATTTTCTTTTGTAATGCTGTCCATAGGAAAATTCTTGCCTTAGGGAGGCATGCCTTATTCCAGCATAGGTTCAGAGGGATATCTAGAAAATCCAAATTATGTTCCTGTACAATAGTTTTGTAACCATCCTTCACATTATAGGATCCATTATTTGAACCTAACCAGATGAGATTATCTACCCTCTTTTTAATATTAATTACTCTATCTTTAAGGATATCGAAGAGTTCTTATCTTTCTTTGTACTCTGTTGGTATATCGTTTACTATTTTCCACACTAAATCTTCTTCATGAGAGATATAATTCTTTAGATAGGAGCCCTTAATGGTTTTGCAATACTCAATGAAGCTTTGCAAAAAACTTATATTTGTGAGAGGGATAAACCCACCCCAGGAGTCTTCCCAGAAAAGGGCCTTGTCCCCTCTTCCTATATCCCATGTGAGGAAGTTATTAATCACTCCTCTAGATTCTATGATAAAGTTCCAAATATGGGAGCCTTTAACATGGGTTCGTGATCTAAAAATATTGATGGGATCAGCATTATGGATAAATTTATTCAATAAGATGGTGGCCCATTTACTATTTGATTCCTTGTATAATCTCCAAATTAGTTTGGCACCCAATGCTTTATTCTGCCACTGAAGATTTTTAATACCTAATCCACCCTGGGATACTAGTTTACAGAGATTCTCCCATCTTATAAGAGATAAAATTTTTTCTTCTACTAAGCCTTGCCAATAGAAATCCCTAAGGAGTTTGTCTAAACTAGTTTTGACATTGACAGGGGGAGGGAGTATCAACATTTGATAAGTGGGAATAACAGTCAAGACAGATTTAATCATTGTGGCCCTACTGGCTTTAGTAAGCCATTTACCTTTCCAATTACCTTTTTCTTCTTGTATTTTGGACACCACTTGCTGCCATAACTTAGAGCTATGTAGACCCTTATCTAGGGGAATCCCTAGGTATTTGCAAGGAAACTTGCCAATTTTATAACCTAGGGTTTTGCATATATCTCGTGCTTTGTTGAGAGTGGTGTTGATGAAAAAGACTTCAGATTTATTCAGATTCACTCTTTGTCCTGATGCCTTCATATAGTTATCCAAAACTACTTTGAAAGCCTTAACTTCCTTATAGCTAGAAGCTCCTGGCAGAATAGTATCATCAGCGAATTGTTGATGAGTTATATTCAAGACATGATCTGTAACTTTGACGCCAAGGATTTTTCCTTCATGGTGTGCTTTGGTTTTATTTCTACCTAAAGCTTCTGCCATGATTACATAAAGAAAGGGGGATAGTGGATCACCTTGTCTAATGCCATGAGAAATTTCAAAGAAGCCTTCGGGGGTACCATTAATAAGTAGTGATATTTTGGGAGTAGAGATACAATTAAAGATCAAATTTATCCATTGTTTAGAGAAACCATATGCCTCCAAACATTTGCATAAAAACCTCCAATCTACTTTATCATACGCTTTTTGAATGTCATTTTTTATTAGCATACAAGATTCTTTATTATATTGGGCCGTATGTACGATTTCTTGGGCTATAATAATTCTATCTAAGATTGACCAGTTGGGGACAAAGCCAGTTTACTCTTCTGAGATAATCATAGGTAAAAAGGTTTTAAGTCTATTGGCTAAGCATTTGGATAGTACTTTATAAATGGTATTACACAGGGAAATAGGTCAAAAGTCCTCTGGTTTCGTAAATTCATTTTTCTTAGGTATAAGTGTAAAAAAGGTATTATTTATTTCAGTTAGTAGTGAGCCAAAGTTTCTGGTAGCTTCAACTACTTGCCATATTTCCTCCCCTAAGAAATGCCAACATTTTTGGAAAAAACCTGCTTGAAATCCATCCGGCCCAAGAGCTTTCTCCGGGTGTAGCTAGAATAAAGCTATTTTAACTTCTTCCAGGGTAAATTTACTATTAATCCATTTATTATCTACATCAGTGATTAATTTTGGAATAGCTGTCAGCATTTCATTTTGTGCTCTAAGGTCCACAGAGTCCTGATTATTGAGAAGAGAATGGTAGTAATTAGTGAATTGTTCGAAAATAAGCTTGGGGTCATCCATGAGTCGTCCATTGATGCCTTCCACATGCAAAATTCTATTTATACTTCTTTTATTATTAGTGTTGTTGTGAAAAAAAATTGTGTTACAATCCCCTTCTTTTAGCCATGTTTCTCTAGACTTTTGTTTCTAGTAAATTTCTTCCCTTAATAAAATCTCTGCATGTTTATCCATGAGTTCTTTTTCTTTAATATAGCTACTTTCGTTCATCCCTTGTTCTATTACTAGTTTATTTAGGCATTCTATTTCCTGCTCACTTTAAATTTCTACTCAAAAATATTGTTAAATTTGTCTTTGTTCCATTCCAGGATCTTGTGCTTAATAATTTTTAACTTAGCTACTAGGCAGTACATCTTAGATCCTGATACTTTTATCTGCTTACAACATTGCTCCAAAAGTAGCATAAAGTCCTCATCTTGGAACCACATGAATTCAAATTTGAATGGGTTTCTAGGGGGTTTGAATTTTTTTGTAATAGAGAGCCTAACTGGGAAATGATCAGACCCAGCATTGGTGAGGATTTCTGTACTTAAGGATTGATTAAAATTCCTAGTATCTTCGCTGATCAAAAATCTATCTAGTCTTTCTGCTATGTGACTAAAGCCTGATCTTCTGTTATTCCAAGTAAATATGCCATTATTAGGTATAATATCGGTTAAGTTATTATCCATAACCCATTGGCTAAAGTCTTTTTGTGACTACAAAATATATTGTGAACCACCAAATTTTTCTTTAATATCTAGAATTGCATTAAAGTCTCCTCCTAAAATGTGCATATCCTCGGTACTAGATGATAGTTGATTTTGCACTTCCAGCCATAATTTCTTTTTTTCTTCATTCTGAACAGGTCCATATATATTAATGAGTTTAAATTTCAATTTTGTTTTTAGACTATTAATAGCTAATGCTAGCCAGTTATTATTTTTAGATATTACCTCAATTGTTATTTTCCTAGGGTCCCATAATGAAGCCAAGCCACCAAAGGCTCCTATTGATAAGACACAATCTGATTTCCATATACCTAATTTAAGACTAAATCTAAAGATTTCTTCCTTATTTAATTTATTTCCTATAATATTATAATTTATGATTCAAATGTATTAAGATATCTTTTAATTAATCTTTGTTTGTTAGGGGCGTTAAGGCCCCTAACATTCTAGGTTGTTATCTTCATTGTTCTTGGGGAAGGCTCTTCCCCTTCCCAGCATACAGGATGTCAGCTAATTTTTGCTGATTATCCGCATTACCAGCTATAGTTTTTAATTCATTCCTTGATTTCCTACCTCTCTTTTTCTTGGTTTTAAGGGTATTTGGGCACAAAAGACCTTCCCTATTCATAGAAATACCTAGTTGTCTATCCTTATTTGTTATCCCATTTATACAGTTAGTAATATCCATTTCATCATTGACTAGCTCATTGTTCAAGGGGAACTTCTCAGAGAGGCTCTTCTCTTCATATTCTTCCTGTCCTTTTATTAAATTAATGAGAGAGTCTTCATGATCTATATAATCTTTGCCATAATCTTCTAGGTGGTCTTTCAGGTAGATTCCTAATTCTTTATTAAGAGATTCTAATTCTAAAGGTACTGATATGGAGGGATCATGGTTAGACTATGGTATAATATCTTTTTGTACCAGGACCAAATCTTCTACTTTATCTGCTTTTGCATTCTTTTTTAACAAGATATTTTTTATTAGGAGCTCTCTTTGAAGGGCTAATTCTTCACCATCACAGATCTCATCCACAAATAAATTCATTAGTTCATCTATAACTTTTTCACCTAGAAATTCTGAAATTTCATTTACCTCTCATTCACACTTCTCTTCTTTTGTTTCTATATCTAGTAATAATTCTTGCTTCTCTTACATGTTTTTATAGGGCTTTCTGCTATCTTATTTTTTGATGTTGTAGGCAGGTCATGGCCTGAATCACTGCTGATCTTGAAGCTTTCCTCTAGATATATCTTGGATTCCTATTGTTGCGCACAATTATTTTTATCTATTATCATTTTTTGAATATTACCCAAATTTAAATCATTATTCCCCAATGTAGCTTCTGAAGAGTTTGATGACAGTGAAGTAGTGCTATTGATTATTCCATCATTGTGACTCTATGATAATTCCTTCCTGCCTTCTTTCTGTACATCCCCACTATCTCCCAGCACATCATCTACAGTCCTGGTTAATATTTGCATTTCTTGAAGAGATAGGGGTAGAAACTTTACTTGGATTGTATTCCAATGGTTGGTCCTTAAACTGATTATCCTCCTTGGACCCTGTGGATTGAGGTTGAGGGTGAGAAGAATTTTTTAGAGTGGGTGGTGCAATCTCCTCAGTGTTCCTGGTGTTATGAGGCATGCTAGGAATAGATGTATTATTCTTATTTAAGCCATAATTATTTTTAAGAAAAAAGCCTCCCTTGTTCTCAAGGAAGATGAAATCCAAATTGGCTAGGTTGGGTTTGGAGGATGAATGGTGTACTAAGTGGTTGGGAGGATTAGCAAGGGTAACATCAAATTCCTCTAGGAAATTTTCAACTATTGTAAGATTGATGACCACTGAGTTTGATTTGTAGCATAATCTGATAGGGGAAATTCTCTTCTTGTGAAGATTCATTTTGACAATAATAACTTTTTCTGCTTGGTTTTGCTCTGTTGTAACCAGCCCTACATATTTGCCAATGCTATTGCCTACTGTTCTAATAATTTTGGGCCAAGTACATTCTAGGGGTAGGTTATTAAGGCGAACGGCTTTCTCCACCATGAAGTCAGTAAGATTTGAAGGGTTAAAAAAAGGGGTCCATTCAAAAATAGTAAATTCTACACCTCTGTACTTAGGGCAACCATGTGAAAGTAGTTGTTCCTTAAGTGCTTTATTGCTAAAGTTTAACTATAAGAAAAATTCAGTGAGTATTGAGACCGCTACCTTTTTTGGCCAAATGGATTTTAGCCATGCTGCTATTTCACCAATAGAGGCTCCGACACCATTCCATCTACATATAATCCCAGTACCTGTACACATGCTTTGCATTCTTCCTATACAGCCATCCTTTAGTTCTAAATTTATGATATTATTGTTAGGGTCATGCTGAATGGGACTTAATATGCCATTTTCAAATAGGTTAGGGCTAGATCCTGCTAGATTAGGTCTTCTATGAGGGGGTGAATAAACATTGTCATTTTTATCTATGGTGAACTGGCTTGCAGACTTAGATCCACCTATCTCTTTATCTACCGATAAGTTACAGTTAAAATTATTCATAGAAATAGAGGGAAATGAATTATACTTACCTTCATACTTGCGATGAGGAGGCGTATATGCTTTTCGTGCCTTTTGGGCCTGCTTGTTGATATAGGAAGTATTGTTGGTTTTAAGGCAGCTATCCCCTCTACTTTTCCTCAAATTTGATCAGAACGAAAGAGGATTTCCTTTGCACTTGTGTGGCAGAGAATATAGATGATTGTTCAGAGAGTTGAGGTGCTCAAAACTATTCTTGATAGGGATAATAGCCGGCGTGTGTTTGAGGGGATAGTGGTGTATCCTGTGATATAGATTATGTTGTTTAGCTCTTCTGGCGTTCTGCTTATGAGCTGGTATCCATTGACTATTTGAAGTAGATTTTAGCATCAACCATGGTGATGCCCTAGCTGAAGAACTAGGGGAAGAATGCATATTTTCCCCAGAGGATGTGTTTGGATACAAATTCTTCGAAATAGCACACCTGGTGCTAGAAAAGAAACGCATTTGGGAGTCCAGGGAGGTAGCCATGAACACCTTCGACCTTGCAGTGGATAGCAGAGGCATTTTCGCATTTGCAGAGCTTGCTCACAATATTTTTTTATTATTCCTAAAATTTGGCTACGTCTAAAATTTCCTTAAATACAACCCAATTCTTTTAGGAATTGACCTCTCTGTTTGTTTTATAATTTTGACTGAAGTGCTTTCACTATATTTTATTATTTTTCAAAAAAATCCCTTTTAATTGTGAGAAAAACTCATTTTCACATTAATTTTTATTTCAAATTTGCATGGAGCTCTCAAACCCAATTGTTGGAGAATTGGATTTACTCTTGGATTGGAGAAATTTTGTGGGTATTGATTATTTTGGTTTCTCCCTTAATTGTTTCTTGCCTTTTTATTTTCATTTAGTCCTGTGGATCATTTGGAAGTTTCTTCAAATTTAGGAACCATAATCCTGATAGTAAATCAAATTGAGCCCTTATCATAACCTAATCAAGCACTAAACTAGATTGAGACCTAACCCCAAGCCCAAAAGAGATTGAACCCTAACCCTAAAACTAAACCAAATAAAACCCTAAACCTAAACATACTTAAACACTAAACTAAATAAAATCCTAACCCTAATCCAAATTAAAACTAATTTTCAAACCAAATTAAATTTCAATCCTCACATTAAACCAAACTAAATTCTATCCCTAACCATGTATAAAATGTTAGTCCCTAAATATTGAACTTTACCTATAATTCTAAATATTTAATTCTATCCCTTTCATTTAACCAAATTTAACTCTAGTCATAACCTTAAACCAAATTAGACCCTAAATAATAAACCTAAACCAAAATAAATCTTAACCATATCCTTAAACTGAATTAAAACAAGTAATCTAAACCCTAGATCAAATTATGCAATAATACTTATACATGTTAGAATTGAGATTTACTAAGGGTTCAATTATATTTACTACTAAACTAGGGTTGAAATAGGATTCATTTACATTACCACTAGCTTAGGTTATGGTTATGCCTTCATTAAGGTTTAATTTATGTTAGGCTTTGGGTTAAGGTAAATTAAATTAAACAATAACACTAATTCTCAATCAAATTCAACCAAAAACCAACTCATAAACCTAAACCAAAATAAATCTTAATCCTATTCTTAAACCAAATTGAACCCTAACCCTACATCAAATTATAGCATAAGTCTTATAAAATTTAGGGTTAGGGTTTAATTAAAGTTACTATTAAATTAGGGTTGAAACAGGGTCATTCAAATTTGGAAATAATCCAAGAAAAACCCCATTCCTAAACAAAATTTAACCTTGAACCTAACATTAAACTAAATTTAATTATAACTTTAAACCTAATCAAACATAAAAGAAATTTGAAGTCAACGCCAAACACTATGTCAAATTGAATTATAACCTTAAACTAAATAGAATCATAATACTAACAAATAACTAAATTGAATGCTAACCCTCATTAAACATTAACCCAAATTGAATTGTAACACTAATACAAACCAAATTGTATATCGAACCTAAAGTAAATTAAATGTAATTTCTAAAC
>BSBK01004691.1:240000-247500 GCA_027943335.1 Chamaecyparis obtusa | reverse complement strand
TTGTATTCTCTCTTATTTAATTCATCAATTACATCTATGTCCATTTCAGTGGCAAAATACTCAATAGAATTTTCATCTATTTCCATGAGGATGATTTCACATTTAGCAGCGACAACAATTCTTTCATTATGACACATTATTTCTTCTTTTAATTTCTTATATGTACAATTGAAATTAATATTTACTTCCCAATTTCTCACCTTACGCTTCAGCTATTGGTGAGATGAATTCTTAGAAATTTTATGCCAAAGCTTTGTGTCATTGTTGTGAATAGCTCCCACTTGATTTTGACTCACTCCTACATATAAAGTGTCCAATTTTCTTCCTTTTGCAATCACTAGGCACCCTTTTGTCACCTTCCATTTACTGGATTCCAACTTGACTTTACATCCTTGAGAGAACAATTGCCCAACTGAAATGGAGTTATTTTTAAGCTGAGGGACATACTTAACATCCCGCAACAACCAAATACTTCCATTTGTTAGTTTCAACAAAACATCTCCTTTTCCAACAATATTAAGAACATTATCATTTGTGAGAAATATCTTACCAAAATTGTCATTTTGAAAGGTTTTGAAAAGCTCCCTGTGTGGGGTAGTATGGAATGATGCTCCTGCATTGAGCACCCAACCATTTGTTGCAACTTCTATTGTAGTCAGAGTAAGAGCATCGTCGTACTCCATATCTACTCCTTAGTTTCAACCAAGCTCTGATACCAATTGTAAATTTTAATATAGCAGATAAACTTAATAAACATATTTAAGATAGCAATAAAAAGAAGATAAAACACATAACACAACAAATTATAGTGGTTTGGTAAATCTGCCTATGTCCACTCTCAAAGCAGGGAATTCTCTCATTAATGTTTTAACCAATTCAATCTGTCCATGATATGTACACACATATTTATACAAATGTATTCAGCCATAAGTGAAGAGTCTGGAAGGTGAATAGTCAAGTGACCATTGGGCTTCATATACCCAACATGTATGTATGTATGTATGTATGTATGTATGTATGTATGTATATATATATATATATATATATATATATATATATATATATATATATATATATGTATGTATGTATGTATGTATGTATGTATGTATACAAGAGATTCAAGGCTTTCATATAATATATAGTAATTATTAAAATTGGAATTTACATTACATTAGAACATGATGTTTAGAATTGAAATCATTTTTTAAAGTTGTGATTTACATACGCTTCAATAAGAGTTAGCTACTATTAAATACTTTATTAATTTATTATTATTAAGTTCTTACTATAATATATTATTTTTAAGTTTATATTATATAATATATTATTAAATTAATGATCGTATTATTATAGATTAAAAAATAATAAGATAATGCAAATATTTTCATATATTCAACCATGTCTATGTATCTCCTTCATGACCCTTCTATTTTCATGTTAATTTGAAAGATTATAATCTATTTACTATGGGGCACTCTAATGAATTTCATATTTTTTTTAAAAATACAACAATCCAAAAGTATTTTTTTTAAAACAAATGTACAAAAGATTAACTACTTTGAATTTTAAGAAAAAATATTAAAAATAATTCTTAATAATTATGCTGAAAAGCGTTCCTATACAGTCGTAGCAGAAAAGGAAGACACCAGCATGACATATTCCTTAAAATATGTCGTGTACATAAAAAAAAAGTATATCGGTTACAAAAGCAAAAATCATAAATAAAAAATCATATATCAAAAATTGAAAAAAGTAAAAATCATAAATCAAAAATCAAAAACAAAAAATGAAAAAATCAAAAATCAAAAATCAAAACCGAAATTATAAAAAATAGAAATAAAAAGCGAAAGTTCATGACTGATGCATTTTGTGGGGCCCGTGCGGTGGACAGTCTGGCTGCCCTGCACTGGCAGCGCCAGGGCAGTGTGTAACGTACGCACTGTGCAGTGCATACATTACGCACTGCACTGGTCCTGCCAGTGCCAATAGCCCAGTGCATGTGCGGCAGCAAGTCCACCGTGCAAACAATAGTTTGCACAGAATAATTTTTTTAAAAAAAATTTTAAAGAAACATTTTTCGTTAGTGAATGAATGCACGGGAATATGGAATTTTTGAATACGAAACATTTGAGGAATGAAGAGTCACTTTTCATCTATAAAAGAGTGCTTTTTATTTTTCAAGTCATTTTTTTTTGTTTGCATGAGTAGAGATTTGAGAAGTTTGGGAGTTGTGAGATTTGAGAGAGTTTGAAAAATTTGTGAGCATTTGAGTGGAGGATTTGCAGACAAGTTTGAGTATTGCAGAGAGGAGGATTTGCACATTGCAGAGAGGAGGTGGTTTTGCAGACAACTTTCAACAAATTTCAATCTTCATCAAGTAAATAGATTTTCAGATATAGTTTGATATAGGTTGATATTAAATTGATGTTGATTTATATAGTCTGATATTAGATCTAATATATATTTATAAATTAGATCTAATACCAAACTATATATTAGATCTAATTTATTTGTAAATTGTTATGATTATATTAAAATAGAATTATATTCTGAAAATTAATATACTAATTTTTTATGTTCTTTTATATAAATAGTTTTATGTTCTTTCAAATAATATTGCTCTAATAAATAGTTTTTATGTTCTTTTAAATATAAATAGTTTTATGTTCTTTCATTTATAATTAGTTATATTATATCTATGAGCAGCTTGGTTGTATTTTTTCTTCTTAAAATTGCATCTTCTCTTCTTGATCGCAGTTGTCTATTCAGATGTCTAATATTTTTGTAGTGTTTTTAAGTTGGTAAGCCTGTAAGGAAGCATAAAAAAGATGGTTGGTTCACAAAGATGGTGATCTTTGTCTTTATTTAATATTAACAAAAATATTTATAGAGCTGCAACAAAAAACATTGGTGATGGCAACAAAAGTGCTACAAAGGAAAAACTGCAATGAGAAGGTGGATAATTCTCGATATAATTCTTCCATTTAATGGAGATACATTACAACAGATATTTGAGGCAGTCATGCATGAGAGACTGTGCTTTCAATACTGAACAATTGTTTGTAACAATTTAGCCTTGAATTCTTCAAACGGAGCGTTATAATTCTCTCACAATGAAACTCGATAAAAAGTATGTTGTGAAAGACTGCAGAGGAACTTGTGCAGGCACCTATTTGTCAGTGTCACAAAGGAAGGTGTATAAGAGAAAGGGAATGGCTCAAATTTGAGGATTGGCTTTGTGCTACAATTTCTTTTTACAGTTATTTGAAACACACCATATTACATTCAAATATATAATTTTTGATAGTTTTTTTTATCCCTTCTTTATTTGGTATAGTTTCTTATTATTTTAATTGTTATAAATGATAAAAACTATTAAATGCTATCATTTCATTTTTCAAATTTAGATTTAGCTTCAAGGATTTTGAGTTCTTTTGTATTCTACTTTTTACCATAGTTTAAATAATTATTACAATATTTTTTTTATAATTATTACAATATTTTTTTATTAATTAGGACTGTAATGTTCAAGATAAGGGGATCTATGTAATTATGAGTTCTGTAATCAAATTGAGAACAAAATAGAACAACTGGAATTGATTGTAATACTATTTAGTGAGTACTTAATAATAAATAGCCAATATGAAACATCAAGCTCATCAATTTATGAGGTGAGATCAGTTGTGACATGTCTACATAATTGATTAATTTAGCACAAAGTATCAAGTGAACTCAGATCTAGTATTGTCTCCATTGCAACTTTAATTGCAATCATATACATATATTTTGTTTAACAATAGTAAAAAGGTATTTGAAAACATATTATTTTTTTAATAAGAATATTAGAAAACTACAAAAAGAGTATAGAAACATCTGAGTATATAGAAACATCTTAATTTTCTAATTGACAATAAAGATGTTTCTATGTCCTCTTTGTATTTTTTAACTTAGATGGTTCTATAGTTCTTTTATACTTTTCTAATTAGAAACATCTTATTTTTTTAATGAGAATATTAGAATAAAATATTTATTTTTAAATATCATATTTTCAAAAACTTGATAAAATATTTCTCCAATGATTAAATTACAAAAAGTATATAAAAAAGTAAGATGTTTCTAAACCTTTCGATTGCATGAAGCTTCTGAAATCTAAGAGTACTTAAGTACTTAAGTACTTAAATAAACTAAAATTATGTGAAAAGTATTTTTTATATTTATAATAATAATAAAATTATTATTTTTAAACATTTACTTTCTATTAAAAAAATAATTATTTGGAATTTTTTTATAAAAGATTTCTTTATTTCTATTAGTAATAATCTTTTATGAATTCTTTGGAAGTGAACCAACATGATTAGCATAGAAAGGGGGAACAATAAATTTGAGAGACAAATAATTCAATAAGAAGGCTTGACATTTAATCAAGGATGGTGAAATTTCTTTATTATTTAATGCATATACATTTAATATAAATCTTATCATTAAAAGATCATAATTAAATATTAAATAAAATGAAACTGCCAGCCTAATTAAATAATAAATCAAACTCAACCTTGACCCTGATCCTAATCATATCAAATTGAACTCTAACATAAAATCACTTTGAGCCTTAACTCAATATAAAATTGAACCCTAACCCTACCACTAAACTAAATTTAAATCTAACACTAAACCATGTAGAAACATAACCCTAACTCTAATCTAGATTCTATCCTAAATGAAATTCAAACATCACATATACCAAATTAAGTCCAAACACTAAATCAAAGTACACCTAAATATTTAGATCATGGAGAAATGATTGAAGAAATAGTAACAACCTACCTTGAAAACACAATTAAATATTAAACTATATTGAACCCTAACCTTAACTCTTAATTGGATTTAAAAAATAAACCATGTTGAACCCTAACCTTACCACTCAATCAAATTCAACCTTGATCCTAAACCTTAAATTGAGCCTTATACTAACCCCATCTTATGGATTTTTAAATTAAAAATCAACCTTAATTAGTACCTTATCACTTGAGTTATCACATTTATAACTTGTCTGTGTGTGTGTGTGTGTGTGAGAGAGAGAGAGAGAGAGAGAGATTGACTAGGGGGAAAATCTAGAGAGAGAGAATTATAAAAATAACCATAACCTAAGTCTTACACTAACCTTAACCCTAAACTCAATCTTTAATTGTAAACTTTATCCTAACCTAATTCCCTCTAACCTTAACCTTATCCATGTAACCTAATACGAACCCAAAAAGATATGTTTTAAAGAGAGAGAGAGAGAGAGAGAGAGAGAGAGATTAGGGGGAATATCTAGAGAGAGTGGGAAGAGATAGGAGAGGGGAGAGAGGTTTTCAATATAGGGAGATCTTATATATAGGGGTAATATGATGGTGAGATGATGAGGTGAGGGAGGTGAGAGAGTGAGAGAGAAGATGATTAGGATGCATATCTAGAGAGAGAGAGAGAGAGAGAGAGAGTTCAAAAACTGACCATAATTCTAATCTTAATGTAAGTCTTAACTCTAACCATAGCCCTAACCTCAACCTTAAAATCTAATTATAAATGTTATCGTAACCTTCCCTCCAACCTTAATCATATCCATGTAACCTAATATGAACCCAACTAAACTATAATCTAATCACTAACCCTCATTATAACCCCTAACTGTAATTATGACCCTAACCTTAATCATAACTTTAATTGTAATTGTTAAAATAATAATACTAATTATCATTTTAATATTAATCTTATCCTAACCCTCACCCTCATCCTACCCCCTAACCCTAAATATAATTACAACCATTAATATAATATTACTCCTAACTTTAAATCTTTCACCCTAACCGTAACCATAAACCTACCATTGAACCAAGGTGATATGCTAAGGTTACTATGATACTAACCCTAATTATAACTCTAACCCTAATACTAACCTTAAGACTAACCCTAATTACACCACGACCTTAAATGTTACCCTAATACTAACCTTAACTATAATCTAAACACTAACCTTAACCATAATAGTAGCACTAACCATGGCATGAAAACTAACCATAACACTAACCCTTAATTATAGAATAAAATTTATATAATATCCTAACCTTCCCTCTAACCTTAACATTAACCTTAATCGTAACCCTACCACTAACATTAACCATAATAGTAGCACTAATCATAGTAGTAACTCTTACTACCATATATTCAACTATTAAAAATCATAAAATGTCTTCCATGTCGCACCGCAACTACTACTACTAACTGTAGTACTAATCATATACCTAACACTACATATGATTTAACCCTAACTATAAACTATACATCCTAACACTGTACACAACCTTAAATTGATCCTAACCCTAACCCTGCATGTACAATAGCCTAAATGTAACATTAACTATTTGTAATCTTGACCATATTACTAACCATAATGCTAACCCTAACCCCTTACCCTAATCTTTACCTTTAATGTGACAGGTGCAAGTCCAAAATTAATAGTACTCCTAAGGTTAAAATTAAAACCTAATTGTAAACATAACCCTCTTGATTAACATACATAAAATGGTAAACATGAGGGTTATACTAACCCTTAATATGATACTAATCCTAACTATAAACATGGAATCATATCCCTAATCGTGACCCTAACCCTAACTCTAATATGTTAACGTTAACATTATAATTACTTCTATATGGTAACCGTTCAAGTTAGTTGTTACCATGTCCCTACTATTGACCATATGTTAAATGGTAACATTAAATATGATACTAATGATAATTATCACGTTAAACTATAAACAACATCCAGAAATTTATTACCAAGTATGATACTTTAATCCTAACTCTAAAACCTAGATATTATCACTAACAACGTCCATAATTTTACTCTCACACAAACCCTAATACTAACCCTGTACCTAACACTACATATGATTTAACCCTGACTATAAATCGTACATCCTAACACTGAACACAACCTTAAAATGACCCTATCCCTAATCCTACATGTACAATAGCCAAAATGTAACAGTAACTATTACTAATCTTGACCATATTACTAGCCGTAATGCTAACCCTAACCCCTTACCCACGTATAATGTTACACTAAATATGATACACCATGTAACTATAAATATAACATCCTAACTCAAACCTCAAGCTTAGTATGACACAATAATCTTGATAATAATCGTAACTATAATTGTAATCGTTCACACAAAACTACTCCTAAAGTGAAATTTTAACCCTAATCGTAACCATAACCATGTTGTTTTCCATAGGTCAAATGCTAGCCATAACGGTTATACTAACCTTTAATAGGTTAAACCATAACCCTAATCATAACCATAACCATAACCCATCACTAACCCTACAAGAAACAATACATATGAACCCCAAATCATATTACTAATTTAAGCGTTGACCCTATTTGTCATACTAACCTTAACCAATATTTTAACCCTAATACTAATCCAAAATCAACACTCTGCATCCCATCAT